>OX122889.2:77786257-77815758 GCA_944738655.2 Andrena hattorfiana
CCCCGGACCCATGACCCCGGACCCATGACCCCGGACCCATGACCCCGGACCCATGACCCCGGACCCATGACCCCGGACCCATGACCCCGGACCCATGACCCCGGACCCATGACCCCGGACCCATGACCCCGGACCCATGACCCCGGACCCATGACCCCGGACCCATGACCCCGGACCCATGACCCCGGACCCATGACCCCGGACCCATGACCCCGGACCCATGACCCGGACCCATGACCCGGACCCATGACCCCGGACCCATGACCCCGGACCCATGACCCCGGACCCATGACCCCGGACCCATGACCCCCGGACCCATGGCCCCGGACCCATGACCCCGGACCCATGACCCCGGACCCATGACCCCGGACCCATGACCCCGGACCCATGACCCCGGACCCATGACCCCGGACCCATGACCCCGGACCCATGACCCCGGACCCATGACCCCGGACCCATGACCCCGGACCCATGACCCCGGACCCATGACCCCGGACCCATGACCCCGGACCCATGACCCCGGACCCATGACCCCGGACCCATGACCCCGGACCCATGACCCCGGACCCATGACCCCGGACCCATGACCCCGGACCCATGACCCCGGACCCATGACCCCGGACCCATGACCCCGGACCCATGACCCCGGACCCCATGACCCCGGACCCATGACCCCGGACCCATGACCCCGGACCCATGACCCCGGACCCATGACCCCGGACCCATGACCCCGGACCCATGACCCCGGACCCATGACCCCGGACCATGACCCCGGACCCATGACCCCGGACCCATGACCCCGGACCCATGACCCCGGACCCATGACCCCGGACCCATGACCCCGGACCCATGACCCCGGACCCATGACCCCGGACCCATGACCCCGGACCCATGACCCCGGACCCATGACCCCGGACCCATGACCCCGGACCCATGACCCCGGACCCATGACCCCGGACCCATGACCCCGGACCCATGACCCCGGACCCATGACCCCGGACCCATGACCCCGGACCCATGACCCCGGACCCATGACCCCGGACCCATGACCCCGGACCCATGACCCCGGACCCATGACCCCGGACCCATGACCCCGGACCCATGACCCCGGACCCATGACCCCGGACCCATGACCCCGGACCCATGACCCCGGACCCATGACCCCGGACCCATGACCCCGGACCCATGACCCCGGACCCATGACCCCGGACCCATGACCCCGGACCCATGACCCCGGACCCATGACCCCGGACCCATGACCCCGGACCCATGACCCCGGACCCATGACCCCGGACCCATGACCCCGGACCCATGACCACGGACCCATGACCCCGGACCCATGACCCCGGACCCATGACCCCGGACCCATGACCCCGGACCCATGACCCCGGACCCATGACCCCGGACCCATGACCCCGGACCCATGACCCCGGACCCATGACCCCGGACCCATGACCCCGGACCCATGACCCCGGACCCATGACCCCCGGACACATGACCCCGGACACATGACCCCGGACCCATGACCCCGGACCCATGACCCCGGACCCATGACCCCGGACCCATGACCCCGGACCCATGACCCCGGACCCATGACCCCGGACACATGACCCCGGACACATGACCCCGGACCCATGACCCCGGACCCATGACCCCGGACCCATGACCCCGGACCCATGACCCCGGACCCATGACCCCGGACCCATGACCCCGGACCCATGACCCCGGACCCATGACCCCAGACCCATGACCCCAGACCCATGACCCCAGACCCATGACCCCAGACCCATGACCCCAGACCCATGACCCCAGACCCATGACCCCAGACCCATGACCCCAGACCCATGACACCAGACCCATGACCCCGGACCCATGACCCCGGACCCATGACCCCGGACCCATGACCCCGGACCCATGACCCCGGACCCATGACCCCGGACCCATGACCCCGGACCCATGACCCCGGACCCATGACCCCGGACCCATGACCCCGGACCCATGACCCCCGGACCCATGACCCCGGACACATGACCCCGGACCCATGACCCCGGACCCATGACCCCGGACCCATGACCCCGGACCCATGACCCCGGACCCATGACCCCGGACCCATGACCCCGGACCCATGACCCCGGACCCATGACCCCGGACCCATGACCCCGGACCCATGACCCCGGACCCATGACCCCGGACCCATGACCCCGGACCCATGACCCCGGACCCATGACCCCGGACCCATGACCCCGGACCCATGACCCCGGACCCATGACCCCGGACCCATGACCCCGGACCCATGACCCCGGACCCATGACCCCGGACCCATGACCCCGGACCCATGACCCCGGACCCATGACCCCGGACCCATGACCCCGGACCCATGACCCCGGACCCATGACCCCGGACCCATGACCCCGGACCCATGACCCCGGACCCATGACCCCGGACCCATGACCCCGGACCCATGACCCCGGACCCATGACCCGGACCCATGACCCCGGACCCATGACCCCGGACCCATGACCCCGGACCCATGACCCCGGACCCATGAACCCGGACCCATGAACCCGGACCCATGACCCCGGACCCATGACCCCGGACCCATGACCCCGGACCCATGACCCCGGACCCATGACCCCGGACCCATGACCCCGGACCCATGACCCCGGACCCATGACCCCGGACCCATGACCCCGGACCCATGACCCCCGACCCATGACCCCAGACCCATGACCCCAGACCCATGACCCCAGACCCATGACCCCAGACCCATGACCCCAGACCCATGACCCCAGACCCATGACCCCAGACCCATGACCCCAGACCCATGACCCCAGACCCATGACCCCCAGACCCATGACCCCAGACCCATGACCCCAGACCCATGACCCCAGACCCATGACCCCAGACCCATGACCCCAGACCCATGACCCCAGACCCATGACCCCAGACCCATGACCCCAGACCCATGACCCCAGACCCATGACCCCAGACCCATGACCCCAGACCCATGACCCCAGACCCATGACCCCAGACCCATGACCCCAGACCCATGACCCCAGACCCATGACCCCAGACCCATGACCCCAGACCCATGACCCCAGACCCATGACCCCAGACCCATGACCCCAGACCCATGACCCCAGACCCATGACCCCAGACCCATGACCCCAGACCCATGACCCCAGACCCATGACCCCAGACCCATGACCCCAGACCCATGACCCCAGACCCATGACCCCAGACCCATGACCCCAGACCCATGACCCCAGACCCATGACCCCAGACCCATGACCCCAGACCCATGACCCCAGACCCATGACCCCAGACCCATGACCCCAGACCCATGACCCCAGACCCATGACCCCAGACCCATGACCCCAGACCCATGACCCCAGACCCATGACCCCAGACCCATGACCCCAGACCCATGACCCCAGACCCATGACCCCAGACCCATGACCCCAGACCCATGACCCCCAGACCCATGACCCCAGACCCATGACCCCAGACCCATGACCCCAGACCCATGACCCCAGACCCATGACCCCAGACCCATGACCCCAGACCCATGACCCCAGACCCATGACCCCAGACCCATGACCCCAGACCCATGACCCCAGACCCATGACCCCAGACCCATGACCCCAGACCCATGACCCCAGACCCATGACCCCAGACCCATGACCCCAGACCCATGACCCCAGACCCATGACCCCAGACCCATGACCCCAGACCCATGACCCCAGACCCATGACCCCAGACCCATGACCCCAGACCCATGACCCCAGACCCATGACCCCAGACCCATGACCCCAGACCCATGACCCCAGACCCATGACCCCCAGACCCATGACCCCAGACCCATGACCCCAGACCCATGACCCCAGACCCATGACCCCAGACCCATGACCCCAGACCCATGACCCCAGACCCATGACCCCAGACCCATGACCCCAGACCCATGACCCCAGACCCATGACCCCAGACCCATGACCCCAGACCCATGACCCCAGACCCATGACCCCAGACCCATGACCCCCAGACCCATGACCCCAGACCCATGACCCCAGACCCATGACCCCAGACCCATGACCCCAGACCCATGACCCCAGACCCATGACCCCAGACCCATGACCCCAGACCCATGACCCCAGACCCATGACCCCAGACCCATGACCCCAGACCCATGACCCCAGACCCATGACCCCAGACCCATGACCCCAGACCCATGACCCCAGACCCATGACCCCAGACCCATGACCCCAGACCCATGACCCCAGACCCATGACCCCAGACCCATGACCCCAGACCCATGACCCCAGACCCATGACCCCAGACCCATGACCCCAGACCCATGACCCCAGACCCATGACCCCAGACCCATGACCCCAGACCCATGACCCCGACCCATGACCCCAGACCCATGACCCCGGACCCATGACCCCGGACCCATGACCCCGGACCCATGACCCCGGACCCATGACCCCGGACCCATGACCCCGGACCCATGACCCCGGACCCATGACCCCGGACCCATGACCCCGGACCCATGACCCCGGACCCATGACCCCGGACCCATGACCCCGGACCCATGACCCCGGACCCATGACCCCGGACCCATGACCCCGGACCCATGACCCCGGACCCATGACCCCGGACCCATGACCCCGGACCCATGACCCCGGACCCATGACCCCGGACCCTACCCCGGACCCATGACCCCGGACCCATGACCCCGGACCCATGACCCCGGACCCATGACCCCGGACCCATGACCCCGGACCCATGACCCCGGACCCATGACCCCGGACCCATGACCCCGGACCCATGACCCCGGACCCATGACCCCGGACCCATGACCCCGGACCCATGACCCCGGACCCATGACCCCCGGACCCATGACCCCGGACCCATGACCCCGGACCCATGACCCCGGACCCATGACCCCGGACCCATGACCCCGGACCCATGACCCCGGACCCATGACCCCGGACCCATGACCCCGGACCCATGACCCCGGACCCATGACCCCGGACCCATGACCCCGGACCCATGACTCCGGACCCATGACCCCGGACCCATGACCCCGGACCCATGACCCCGGACCCATGACCCCGGACCCATGACCCCGGACCCATGACCCCGGACCCATGACCCCGGACCCATGACCCCGGACCCATGACCCCGGACACATGACCCCGGACCCATGACCCCGGACCCATGACCCCGGACACATGACCCCGGACCCATGACCCCGGACCCATGACCCCGGACCCATGACCCCGGACCCATGACCCCGGACCCATGACCCCGGACCCATGACCCCGGACCCGACCCATGACCCCGGACCCATGACCCCGGACCCATGACCCCGGACCCATGACCCCGGACCCATGACCCCGGACCCATGACCCCGGACCCATGACCCCGGACCCATGACCCCGGACCCATGACCCCGGACCCATGACCCCGGACCCATGACCCCGGACCCATGACCCCGGACCCATGACCCCGGACCCATGACCCCGGACCCATGACCCCGGACCCATGACCCCGGACCCATGACCCCGGACCCATGACCCCGGACCCATGACCCCGGACCCATGACCCCGGACCCATGACCCCGGACCCATGACCCCGGACCCATGACCCCGGACCCATGACCCCGGACCCATGACCCCGGACCCATGACCCCGGACCCATGACCCCGGACCCATGACCCCGGACCCATGACCCCGGACCCATGACCCCGGACCCATGACCCCGGACCCATGACCCCGGACCCATGACCCCGGACCCATGACCCCGGACCCATGACCCCGGACCCATGACCCCGGACCCATGACCCCGGACCCATGACCCCGGACCCATGACCCCGGACCCATGACCCCGGACCCATGACCCCGGACCCATGACCCCGGACCCATGACCCCGGACCCATGACCCCGGACCCATGACCCCGGACCCATGACCCCGGACCCATGACCCCGGACCCATGACCCCGGACCCATGACCCCGGACCCATGACCCCGGACCCATGACCCCGGACCCATGACCCCGGACCCATGACCCCGGACCCATGACCCCGGACCCATGACCCCGGACCCATGACCCCGGACCCATGACCCCGGACCCATGACCCCGGACCCATGACCCCGGACCCATGACCCCGGACCCATGACCCCGGACCCATGACCCCGGACCCATGACCCCGGACCCATGACCCCGGACCCATGACCCCGGACCCATGACCCCGGACCCATGACCCCGGACCCATGACCCCGGACCCATGACCCCGGACCCATGACCCCGGACCCATGACCCCGGACCCATGACCCCGGACCCATGACCCCGGACCCATGACCCCGGACCCATGACCCCGGACCCATGACCCCGGACCCATGACCCCGGACCCATGACCCCGGACCCATGACCCCGGACCCATGACCCCGGACCCATGACCCCGGACCCATGACCCCGGACCCATGACCCCGGACCCATGACCCCGGACCCATGACCCCGGACCCATGACCCCGGACCCATGACCCCGGACCCATGACCCCGGACCCATGACCCCGGACCCATGACCCCGGACCCATGACCCCGGACCCATGACCCCGGACCCATGACCCCGGACCCATGACCCCGGACCCATGACCCCGGACCCATGACCCCGGACCCATGACCCCGGACCCATGACCCCGGACCCATGACCCCAGACCCATGACCCCAGACCCATGACCCCAGACCCATGACCCCAGACCCATGACCCCAGACCCATGACCCCAGACCCATGACCCCAGACCCATGACCCCAGACCCATGACCCCAGACCCATGACCCCAGACCCATGACCCCAGACCCATGACCCCAGACCCATGACCCCAGACCCATGACCCCAGACCCATGACCCCAGACCCATGACCCCAGACCCATGACCCCAGACCCATGACCCCAGACCCATGACCCCAGACCCATGACCCCAGACCCATGACCCCAGACCCATGACCCCAGACCCATGACCCCGGACCCAAGACCCCGGACCCATGACCCCGGACCCATGACCCCGGACCCATGACCCCGGACCCATGACCCCGGACCCATGACCCCGTACCCATGACCCCGGACCCATGACCCCGGACCCATGACCCCGGACCCATGACCCCGGACCCATGACCCCGGACCCATGACCCCGGACCAATGACCCCGGACCCATGACTCCGGACCCATGACCCCGGACCCATGACCCCGGACCCATGACCCCGGACCCATGACCCCGGACCCATGACCCCGGACCCATGACCCCGGACCCATGACCCCGGACCCATGACCCCGGACCCATGACCCCGGACCCATGACCCCGGACCCATGACCCCGGACCCATGACCCCGGACCCATGACCCCGGACCCATGACCCCGGACCCATGACCCCGGACCCATGACCCCAGACCCATGACCCCAGACCCATGACCCCAGACCCATGACCCCAGACCCATGACCCCAGACCCATGACCCCAGACCCATGACCCCAGACCCATGACCCCAGACCCATGACCCCAGACCCATGACCCCAGACCCATGACCCCAGACCCATGACCCCAGACCCATGACCCCAGACCCATGACCCCAGACCCATGACCCCAGACCCATGACCCCAGACCCATGACCCCAGACCCATGACCCCAGACCCATGACCCCAGACCCATGACCCCAGACCCATGACCCCAGACCCATGACCCCAGACCCATGACCCCAGACCCATGACCCCAGACCCATGACCCCAGACCCATGACCCCAGACCCATGACCCCAGACCCATGACCCCAGACCCATGACCCCAGACCCATGACCCCAGACCCATGACCCCAGACCCATGACCCCAGACCCATGACCCCAGACCCATGACCCCAGACCCATGACCCCAGACCCATGACCCCAGACCCATGACCCCAGACCCATGACCCCAGACCCATGACCCCAGACCCATGACCCCAGACCCATGACCCCAGACCCATGACCCCAGACCCATGACCCCGGACCCATGACCCCGGACCCATGACCCCGGACCCATGACCCCGGACCCATGACCCCGGACCCATGACCCCGGACCCATGACCCCAGACCCATGACCCCAGACCCATGACCCCGGACCCATGACCCCGGACCCATGACCCCGGACCCATGACCCCGGACCCATGACCCCGGACCCATGACCCCGGACCCATGACCCCGGACCCATGACCCCGGACCCATGACCCCGGACCCATGACCCCGGACCCATGACCCCAGACCCATGACCCCAGACCCATGACCCCAGACCCATGACCCCAGACCCATGACCCCAGACCCATGACCCCAGACCCATGACCCCAGACCCATGACCCCAGACCCATGACCCCAGACCCATGACCCCAGACCCATGACCCCAGACCCATGACCCCAGACCCATGACCCCAGACCCATGACCCCAGACCCATGACCCCAGACCCATGACCCCAGACCCATGACCCCAGACCCATGACCCCAGACCCATGACCCCAGACCCATGACCCCAGACCCATGACCCCAGACCCATGACCCCAGACCCATGACCCCAGACCCATGACCCCAGACCCATGACCCCAGACCCATGACCCCAGACCCATGACCCCAGACCCATGACCCCAGACCCATGACCCCAGACCCATGACCCCAGACCCATGACCCCAGACCCATGACCCCAGACCCATGACCCCAGACCCATGCCCCAGACCCATGACCCCAGACCCATGACCCCAGACCCATGACCCCAGACCCATGACCCCAGACCCGTGACCCCAGACCCATGACCCCAGACCCATGACCCCAGACCCATGACCCCAGACCCATGACCCCAGACCCATGACCCCAGACCCATGACCCCAGACCCATGACCCCAGACCCATGACCCCAGACCCATGACCCCAGACCCATGACCCCAGACCCATGACCCCAGACCCATGACCCCAGACCCATGACCCCAGACCCATGACCCCAGACCCATGACCCCAGACCCATGACCCCAGACCCATGACCCCAGACCCATGACCCCAGACCCATGACCCCGGACCCATGACCCCGGACCCATGACCCCGGACCCATGACCCCGGACCCATGACCCCGGACCCATGACCCCGGACCCATGACCCCGGACCCATGACCCCGGACCAATGACCCCGGACCCATGACTCCGGACCCATGACCCCGGACCCATGACCCCAGACCCATGACCCCAGACCCATGACCCCAGACCCATGACCCCAGACCCATGACCCCAGACCCATGACCCCAGACCCATGACCCCAGACCCATGACCCCAGACCCATGACACCAGACCCAAGACCCCGGACCCAAGACCCCGGACCCATGACCCCGGACCCATGACCCCGGACCCATGACCCCGGACCCATGACCCCGGACCCATGACCCCGGACCCATGACCCCGGACCCATGACCCCGGACCCATGACCCCGGACCCATGACCCCGGACCCATGACCCCGGACCCATGACCCCGGACCAATGACCCCGGACCCATGACTCCGGACCCATGACCCCGGACCCATGACCCCGGACACATGACCCCGGACCCATGACCCCGGTCCCATGACCCCGGACCCATGACCCCGGACCCATGACCCCAGACCCATGACCCCAGACCCATGACCCCAGACCCATGACCCCAGACCCATGACCCCAGACCCATGACCCCAGACCCATGACCCCAGACCCATGACCCCAGACCCATGACCCCAGACCCATGACCCCAGACCCATGACCCCAGACCCATGACCCCAGACCCATGACCCCAGACCCATGACCCCAGACCCATGACCCCAGACCCATGACCCCAGACCCATGACCCCAGACCCATGACCCCAGACCCATGACCCCAGACCCATGACCCCAGACCCATGACCCCAGACCCATGACCCCAGACCCATGACCCCAGACCCATGACCCCAGACCCATGACCCCAGACCCATGACCCCAGACCCATGACCCCAGACCCATGACCCCAGACCCATGACCCCAGACCCATGACCCCAGACCCATGACCCCAGACCCATGACCCCAGACCCATGACCCCAGACCCATGACCCCAGACCCATGACCCCAGACCCATGACCCCGGACCCATGACCCCGGACCCATGACCCCGGACCCATGACCCCGGACCCATGACCCCAGACCCATGACCCCAGACCCATGACCCCGGACCCATGACCCCGGACCCATGACCCCGGACCCATGACCCCGGACCCATGACCCCGGACCCATGACCCCGGACCCATGACCCCGGACCCATGACCCCGGACCCATGACCCCGGACCCATGACCCCGGACCCATGACCCCGGACCCATGACCCCGGACCCATGACCCCAGACCCATGACCCCAGACCCATGACCCCAGACCCATGACCCCAGACCCATGACCCCAGACCCATGACCCCAGACCCATGACCCCAGACCCATGACCCCAGACCCATGACCCCAGACCCATGACCCCAGACCCATGACCCCAGACCCATGACCCCAGACCCATGACCCCAGACCCATGACCCCAGACCCATGACCCCAGACCCATGACCCCAGACCCATGACCCCAGACCCATGACCCCAGACCCATGACCCCAGACCCATGACCCCAGACCCATGACCCCAGACCCATGACCCCAGACCCATGACCCCAGACCCATGACCCCAGACCCATGACCCCAGACCCATGACCCCAGACCCATGACCCCAGACCCATGACCCCAGACCCATGACCCCAGACCCATGACCCCAGACCCATGACCCCAGACCCATGACCCCAGACCCATGACCCCAGACCCATGACCCCAGACCCATGACCCCAGACCCATGCCCCAGACCCATGACCCCAGACCCATGACCCCAGACCCATGACCCCGGACCCATGACCCCGGACCCATGACCCCGGACCCATGACCCCGGACCCATGACCCCGGACCCATGACCCCGGACCCATGACCCCGGACCCATGACCCCGGACCCATGACCCCGGACCCATGACCCCGGACCCATGACCCCGGACCCATGACCCCGGACCCATGACCCCGGACCCATGACCCCGGACCCATGACCCCGGACCCATGACCCCGGACCCATGACCCCGGACCCATGACCCCGGACCCATGACCCCGGACCCATGACCCCGGACCCATGACCCCGGACCCATGACCCCGGACCCATGACCCCGGACCCATGACCCCGGACCCATGACCCCGGACCCATGACCCCGGACACATGACCCCGGACACATGACCCCGGACCCATGACCCCGGACCCATGACCCCGGACACATGACCCCGGACCCATGACCCCGGACCCATGACCCCGGACCCATGACCCCGGACCCATGACCCCGGACCCATGACCCCGGACCCATGACCCCGGACCCATGACCCCGGACCCATGACCCCGGACCCATGACCCCGGACCCATGACCCCGGACCCATGACCCCGGACCCATGACCCCGGACCCATGACCCCGGACCCATGACCCCGGACCCATGACCCCGGACCCATGACCCCGGACCCATGACCCCGGACCCATGACCCCGGACCCATGACCCCGGACCCATGACCCCAGACCCATGACCCCAGACCCATGACCCCAGACCCATGACCCCAGACCCATGACCCCAGACCCATGACCCCAGACCCATGACCCCAGACCCATGACCCCAGACCCATGACCCCAGACCCATGACCCCAGACCCATGACCCCAGACCCATGACCCCAGACCCATGACCCCAGACCCATGACCCCAGACCCATGACCCCAGACCCATGACCCCAGACCCATGACCCCAGACCCATGACCCCAGACCCATGACCCCAGACCCATGACCCCAGACCCATGACCCCAGACCCATGACCCCAGACCCATGACCCCAGACCCATGACCCCAGACCCATGACCCCAGACCCATGACCCCAGACCCATGACCCCAGACCCATGACCCCAGACCCATGACCCCAGACCCATGACCCCAGACCCATGACCCCAGACCCATGACCCCAGACCCATGACCCCAGACCCATGACCCCAGACCCATGACCCCAGACCCATGACCCCAGACCCATGACCCCAGACCCATGACCCCAGACCCATGACCCCAGACCCATGACCCCAGACCCATGACCCCGGACCCATGACCCCGGACCCATGACCCCGGACCCATGACCCCGGACCCATGACCCCGGACCCATGACCCCGGACCCATGACCCCGGACCCATGACCCCGGACCCATGACCCCGGACCCATGACCCCGGACCCATGACCCCGGACCCATGACCCCGGACCCATGACCCCGGACCCATGACCCCGGACCCATGACCCCGGACCCATGACCCCGGACCCATGACCCCGGACCCATGACCCCGGACCCATGACCCCAGACCCATGACCCCAGACCCATGACCCCAGACCCATGACCCCAGACCCATGACCCCAGACCCATGACCCCAGACCCATGACCCCAGACCCATGACCCCAGACCCATGACCCCAGACCCATGACCCCAGACCCATGACCCCAGACCCATGACCCCAGACCCATGACCCCAGACCCATGACCCCAGACCCATGACCCCAGACCCATGACCCCAGACCCATGACCCCAGACCCATGACCCCAGACCCATGACCCCAGACCCATGACCCCAGACCCATGACCCCAGACCCATGACCCCAGACCCATGACCCCAGACCCATGACCCCAGACCCATGACCCCAGACCCATGACCCCAGACCCATGACCCCAGACCCATGACCCCAGACCCATGACCCCAGACCCATGACCCCAGACCCATGACCCCAGACCCATGACCCCAGACCCATGACCCCAGACCCATGACCCCAGACCCATGACCCCAGACCCATGACCCCAGACCCATGACCCCAGACCCATGACCCCAGACCCATGACCCCAGACCCATGACCCCAGACCCATGACCCCAGACCCATGACCCCAGACCCATGACCCCAGACCCATGACCCCAGACCCATGACCCCAGACCCATGACCCCAGACCCATGACCCCAGACCCATGACCCCAGACCCATGACCCCAGACCCATGACCCCAGACCCATGACCCCAGACCCATGACCCCAGACCCATGACCCCAGACCCATGACCCCAGACCCATGACCCCGGACCCATGACCCCGGACCCATGACCCCGGACCCATGACCCCGGACCCATGACCCCGGACCCATGACCCCGGACCCATGACCCCGGACCCATGACCCCAGACCCATGACCCCAGACCCATGACCCCAGACCCATGACCCCAGACCCATGACCCCAGACCCATGACCCCAGACCCATGACCCCAGACCCATGACCCCAGACCCATGACCCCAGACCCATGACCCCAGACCCATGACCCCAGACCCATGACCCCAGACCCATGACCCCAGACCCATGACCCCAGACCCATGACCCCAGACCCATGACCCCAGACCCATGACCCCAGACCCATGACCCCAGACCCATGACCCCAGACCCATGACACCAGACCCAAGACCCCGGACCCAAGACCCCGGACCCATGACCCCGGACCCATGACCCCGGACCCATGACCCCGGACCCATGACCCCGGACCCATGACCCCGGACCCATGACCCCGGACCCATGACCCCGGACCCATGACCCCGGACCCATGACCCCGGACCCATGACCCCGGACCAATGACCCCGGACCCATGACTCCGGACCCATGACCCCGGACCCATGACCCCGGACACATGACCCCGGACCCATGACCCCGGTCCCATGACCCCGGACCCATGACCCCGGACCCATGACCCCAGACCCATGACCCCAGACCCATGACCCCAGACCCATGACCCCAGACCCATGACCCCAGACCCATGACCCCAGACCCATGACCCCAGACCCATGACCCCAGACCCATGACCCCAGACCCATGACCCCAGACCCATGACCCCAGACCCATGACCCCAGACCCATGACCCCAGACCCATGACCCCAGACCCATGACCCCAGACCCATGACCCCAGACCCATGACCCCAGACCCATGACACCAGACCCAAGACCCCGGACCCAAGACCCCGGACCCATGACCCCGGACCCATGACCCCGGACCCATGACCCCGGACCCATGACCCCGGACCCATGACCCCGGACCCATGACCCCGGACCCATGACCCCGGACCCATGACCCCGGACCCATGACCCCGGACCCATGACCCCGGACCCATGACCCCGGACCAATGACCCCGGACCCATGACTCCGGACCCATGACCCCGGACCCATGACCCCGGACCCATGACCCCGGACCCATGACCCCGGACCCATGACCCCGGACCCATGACCCCGGACCCATGACCCCGGACCCATGACCCCGGACCCATGACCCCGGACCCATGACCCCGGACCCATGACCCCGGACCCATGACCCCGGACCCATGACCCCGGACCCATGACCCCGGACCCATGACCCCAGACCCATGACCCCAGACCCATGACCCCAGACCCATGACCCCAGACCCATGACCCCAGACCCATGACCCCAGACCCATGACCCCAGACCCATGACCCCAGACCCATGACCCCAGACCCATGACCCCAGACCCATGACCCCAGACCCATGACCCCAGACCCATGACCCCAGACCCATGACCCCAGACCCATGACCCCAGACCCATGACCCCAGACCCATGACCCCAGACCCATGACCCCAGACCCATGACCCCAGACCCATGACCCCAGACCCATGACCCCAGACCCATGACCCCAGACCCATGACCCCAGACCCATGACCCCAGACCCATGACCCCAGACCCATGACCCCAGACCCATGACCCCAGACCCATGACCCCAGACCCATGACCCCAGACCCATGACCCCAGACCCATGACCCCAGACCCATGACCCCAGACCCATGACCCCAGACCCATGACCCCAGACCCATGACCCCAGACCCATGACCCCAGACCCATGACCCCAGACCCATGACCCCAGACCCATGACCCCAGACCCATGACCCCAGACCCATGACCCCAGACCCATGACCCCAGACCCATGACCCCAGACCCATGACCCCAGACCCATGACCCCAGACCCATGACCCCAGACCCATGACCCCAGACCCATGACCCCAGACCCATGACCCCGGACCCATGACCCCGGACCCATGACCCCGGACCCATGACCCCGGACCCATGACCCCGGACCCATGACCCCAGACCCATGACCCCAGACCCATGACCCCAGACCCATGACCCCGGACCCATGACCCCGGACCCATGACCCCGGACCCATGACCCCGGACCCATGACCCCGGACCCATGACCCCGGACCCATGACCCCGGACCCATGACCCCGGACCCATGACCCCGGACCCATGACCCCAGACCCATGACCCCAGACCCATGACCCCAGACCCATGACCCCAGACCCATGACCCCAGACCCATGACCCCAGACCCATGACCCCAGACCCATGACCCCAGACCCATGACCCCAGACCCATGACCCCAGACCCATGACCCCAGACCCATGACCCCAGACCCATGACCCCAGACCCATGACCCCAGACCCATGACCCCAGACCCATGACCCCAGACCCATGACCCCAGACCCATGACCCCAGACCCATGACCCCAGACCCATGACCCCAGACCCATGACCCCAGACCCATGACCCCAGACCCATGACCCCAGACCCATGACCCCAGACCCATGACCCCAGACCCATGACCCCAGACCCATGACCCCAGACCCATGACCCCAGACCCATGCCCCAGACCCATGACCCCAGACCCATGACCCCAGACCCATGACCCCAGACCCATGACCCCAGACCCATGACCCCAGACCCATGACCCCAGACCCATGACCCCAGACCCATGACCCCAGACCCATGACCCCAGACCCATGACCCCAGACCCATGACCCCAGACCCATGACCCCAGACCCATGACCCCAGACCCATGACCCCAGACCCATGACCCCAGACCCATGACCCCAGACCCATGACCCCAGACCCATGACCCCAGACCCATGACCCCAGACCCATGACCCCAGACCCATGACCCCAGACCCATGACCCCAGACCCATGACCCCAGACCCATGACCCCAGACCCATGACCCCGGACCCATGACCCCGGACCCATGACCCCGGACCCATGACCCCAGACCCATGACCCCAGACCCATGACCCCATACCCATGACCCCAGACCCATGACCCCAGACCCATGACCCCAGACCCATGACCCCAGACCCATGACCCCAGACCCATGACCCCAGACCCATGACCCCAGACCCATGACCCCAGACCCATGACCCCAGACCCATGACCCCAGACCCATGACCCCAGACCCATGACCCCAGACCCATGACCCCAGACCCATGACCCCAGACCCATGACCCCAGACCCATGACCCCAGACCCATGACACCAGACCCAAGACCCCGGACCCAAGACCCCGGACCCATGACCCCGGACCCATGACCCCGGACCCATGACCCCGGACCCATGACCCCGGACCCATGACCCCGGACCCATGACCCCGGACCCATGACCCCGGACCCATGACCCCGGACCCATGACCCCGGACCCATGACCCCGGACCCATGACCCCGGACCAATGACCCCGGACCCATGACTCCGGACCCATGACCCCGGACCCATGACCCCGGACCCATGACCCCGGACCCATGACCCCGGACCCATGACCCCGGACCCATGACCCCGGACCCATGACCCCGGACCCATGACCCCGGACCCATGACCCCGGACCCATGACCCCGGACCCATGACCCCGGACCCATGACCCCGGACCCATGACCCCGGACCCATGACCCCGGACCCATGACCCCGGACCCATGACCCCGGACCCATGACCCCGGACCCATGACCCCGGACCCATGACCCCGGACCCATGACCCCGGACCCATGACCCCGGACCCATGACCCCAGACCCATGACCCCAGACCCATGACCCCAGACCCATGACCCCAGACCCATGACCCCAGACCCATGACCCCAGACCCATGACCCCAGACCCATGACCCCAGACCCATGACCCCAGACCCATGACCCCAGACCCATGACCCCAGACCCATGACCCCAGACCCATGACCCCAGACCCATGACCCCAGACCCATGACCCCAGACCCATGACCCCAGACCCATGACCCCAGACCCATGACCCCAGACCCATGACCCCAGACCCATGACCCCAGACCCATGACCCCAGACCCATGACCCCAGACCCATGACCCCAGACCCATGACCCCAGACCCATGACCCCAGACCCATGACCCCAGACCCATGACCCCAGACCCATGACCCCAGACCCATGACCCCAGACCCATGACCCCAGACCCATGACCCCAGACCCATGACCCCAGACCCATGACCCCAGACCCATGACCCCAGACCCATGACCCCAGACCCATGACCCCAGACCCATGACCCCAGACCCATGACCCCAGACCCATGACCCCAGACCCATGACCCCAGACCCATGACCCCAGACCCATGACCCCAGACCCATGACCCCAGACCCATGACCCCAGACCCATGACCCCGGACCCATGACCCCGGACCCATGACCCCGGACCCATGACCCCGGACCCATGACCCCGGACCCATGACCCCAGACCCATGACCCCAGACCCATGACCCCAGACCCATGACCCCAGACCCATGACCCCAGACCCATGACCCCAGACCCATGACCCCAGACCCATGACCCCAGACCCATGACCCCAGACCCATGACCCCAGACCCATGACCCCAGACCCATGACCCCAGACCCATGACCCCAGACCCATGACCCCAGACCCATGACCCCAGACCCATGACCCCAGACCCATGACCCCAGACCCATGACCCCAGACCCATGACCCCAGACCCATGACCCCAGACCCATGACCCCAGACCCATGACCCCAGACCCATGACCCCAGACCCATGACCCCAGACCCATGACCCCAGACCCATGACCCCAGACCCATGACACCAGACCCAAGACCCCGGACCCAAGACCCCGGACCCATGACCCCGGACCCATGACCCCGGACCCATGACCCCGGACCCATGACCCCGGACCCATGACCCCGGACCCATGACCCCGGACCCATGACCCCGGACCCATGACCCCGGACCCATGACCCCGGACCCATGACCCCGGACCCATGACCCCGGACCAATGACCCCGGACCCATGACTCCGGACCCATGACCCCGGACCCATGACCCCGGACCCATGACCCCGGACCCATGACCCCGGACCCATGACCCCGGACCCATGACCCCGGACCCATGACCCCGGACCCATGACCCCGGACCCATGACCCCGGACCCATGACCCCGGACCCATGACCCCGGACCCATGACCCCAGACCCATGACCCCAGACCCATGACCCCAGACCCATGACCCCAGACCCATGACCCCAGACCCATGACCCCAGACCCATGACCCCAGACCCATGACCCCAGACCCATGACCCCAGACCCATGACCCCAGACCCATGACCCCAGACCCATGACCCCAGACCCATGACCCCAGACCCATGACCCCAGACCCATGACCCCAGACCCATGACCCCAGACCCATGACCCCAGACCCATGACCCCAGACCCATGACGCCAGACCCATGACCCCAGACCCATGACCCCAGACCCATGACCCCAGACCCATGACCCCAGACCCATGACCCCAGACCCATGACCCCAGACCCATGACCTCAGACCCATGACCCCAGACCCATGACCCCAGACCCATGACCCCAGACCCATGACCCCAGACCCATGACCCCAGACCCATGACCCCAGACCCATGACCCCAGACCCATGACCCCAGACCCATGACCCCAGACCCATGACCCCAGACCCATGACCCCAGACCCATGACCCCAGACCCATGACCCCAGACCCATGACCCCAGACCCATGACCCCAGACCCATGACCCCAGACCCATGACCCCAGACCCATGACCCCAGACCCATGACCCCAGACCCATGACCCCAGACCCATGACCCCAGACCCATGACCCCAGACTCATGACCCCAGACCCATGACCCCAGACCCATGACCCCAGACCCATGACCCCAGACCCATGACCCCAGACCCATGACCCCAGACCCATGACCCCGGACCCATGACCCCGGACCCATGACCCCGGACCCATGACCCCGGACCCATGACCCCGGACCCATGACCCCGGACCCATGACCCCGGACCCATGACCCCGGACCAATGACCCCGGACCCATGACCCCGGACCCATGACCCCGGACCCATGACCCCGGACCCATGACCCCGGACCCATGACCCCGGACCCATGACCCCGGACCCATGACCCCGGACCCATGACCCCGGACCCATGACCCCGGACCCATGACCCCGGACCCATGACCCCGGACCCATGACCCCGGACCCATGACCCCGGACCCATGACCCCGGACCCATGACCCCGGACCCATGACCCCGGACCCATGACCCCGGACCCATGACCCCGGACCCATGACCCCGGACCCATGACCCCGGACCCATGACCCCGGACCCATGACCCCGGACCCATGACCCCGGACCCATGACCCCGGACCCATGACCCCGGACCCATGACCCCGGACCCATGACCCCGGACCCATGACCCCGGACCCATGACCCCGGACCCATGACCCCGGACCCATGACCCCGGACCCATGACCACGGACCCATGACCCCGGACCCATGACCCCGGACCCATGACCCCGGACCCATGACCCCGGACCCATGACCCCGGACCCATGACCCCGGACCCATGACCCCGGACCCATGACCCCGGACCCATGACCCCGGACCCATGACCCCGGACCCATGACCCCGGACCCATGACCACGGACCCATGACCCCGGACCCATGACCCCGGACGCATGACCCCGGACCCATGACCCCGGACCCATGACCCCGGACCCATGACCCCGGACACATGACCCCGGACCCATGACCCCGGACCCATGACCCCGGACCCATGACCCCGGACCCATGACCCCGGACCCATGACACCGGACCCATGACCCCGGACCCATGACCCCGGACCCATGACCCCGGACCCATGACCCCGGACCCATGACCCCGGACCCATGACCCCGGACCCATGACCCCGGACCCATGACCCCGGACCCATGACCCCGGACCCATGACCCCAGACCCATGACCCCGGACCCATGACCCCGGACCCATGACCCCGGACCCATGACCCCGGACCCATGACCCCGGACCCATGACCCCGGACCAATGACCCCGGACCCATGACTCCGGACCCATGACCCCGGACCCATGACCCCGGACCCATGACCCCGGACCCATGACCCCGGACCCATGACCCCGGACCCATGACCCCGGACCCATGACCCCGGACCCATGACCCCGGACCCATGACCCCGGACCCATGACCCCGGACCCATGACCCCGGACCCATGACCCCGGACCCATGACCCCGGACCCATGACCCCGGACCCATGACCCCGGACCCATGACCCCGGACCCATGACCCCGGACCCATGACCCCGGACCCATGACCCCGGACCCATGACCCCGGACCCATGACCCCGGACCCATGACCCCAGACCCATGACCCCAGACCCATGACCCCAGACCCATGACCCCAGACCCATGACCCCAGACCCATGACCCCAGACCCATGACCCCAGACCCATGACCCCAGACCCATGACCCCAGACCCATGACCCCAGACCCATGACCCCAGACCCATGACCCCAGACCCATGACCCCAGACCCATGACCCCAGACCCATGACCCCAGACCCATGACCCCAGACCCATGACCCCAGACCCATGACCCCAGACCCATGACCCCAGACCCATGACCCCAGACCCATGACCCCAGACCCATGACCCCAGACCCATGACCCCAGACCCATGACCCCAGACCCATGACCCCAGACCCATGACCCCAGACCCATGACCCCAGACCCATGACCCCAGACCCATGACCCCAGACCCATGACCCCAGACCCATGACCCCAGACCCATGACCCCAGACCCATGACCCCAGACCCATGACCCCAGACCCATGACCTCAGACCCATGACCCCAGACCCATGACCCCAGACCCATGACCCCAGACCCATGACCCCAGACCCATGACCCCAGACCCATGACCCCAGACCCATGACCCCAGACCCATGACCCCAGACCCATGACCCCAGACCCATGACCCCAGACCCATGACCCCAGACCCATGACCCCAGACCCATGACCCCAGACCCATGACCCCAGACCCATGACCCCAGACCCATGACCCCAGACCCATGACCCCAGACCCATGACCCCAGACCCATGACCCCAGACCCATGACCCCAGACCCATGACCCCAGACTCATGACCCCAGACCCATGACCCCAGACCCATGACCCCAGACCCATGACCCCAGACCCATGACCCCAGACCCATGACCCCAGACCCATGACCCCGGACCCATGACCCCGGACCCATGACCCCGGACCCATGACCCCGGACCCATGACCCCGGACCCATGACCCCGGACCCATGACCCCGGACCCATGACCCCGGACCCATGACCCCGGACCCATGACCCCGGACCCATGACCCCGGACCCATGACCCCGGACCCATGACCCCGGACCCATGACCCCGGACCCATGACCCCGGACCCATGACCCCGGACCCATGACCCCGGACCCATGACCCCGGACCCATGACCCCGGACCCATGACCCCGGACCCATGACCCCGGACCCATGACCCCGGACCCATGACCCCGGACCCATGACCCCGGACCCATGACCCCGGACCCATGACCCCGGACCCATGACCCCGGACCCATGACCCCGGACCCATGACCCCGGACCCATGACCCCGGACCCATGACCCCGGACCCATGACCCCGGACCCATGACCCCGGACCCATGACCCCGGACCCATGACCCCGGACCCATGACCCCGGACCCATGACCCCGGACCCATGACCCCGGACCCATGACCCCGGACCCATGACCCCGGACCCATGACCCCGGACCCATGACCCCGGACCCATGACCCCGGACCCATGACCCCGGACCCATGACCCCGGACCCATGACCCCGGACCCATGACCCCGGACCCATGACCCCGGACCCATGACCCCGGACCCATGACCCCGGACCCATGACCACGGACCCATGACCCCGGACCCATGACCCCGGACCCATGACCCCGGACCCATGACCCCGGACCCATGACCCCGGACCCATGACCCCGGACCCATGACCCCCGGACCCATGACCCCGGACCCATGACCCCGGACCCATGACCCCGGACCCATGACCCCGGACCCATGACCACGGACCCATGACCCCGGACCCATGACCCCGGACGCATGACCCCGGACCCATGACCCCGGACCCATGACCCCGGACCCATGACCCCGGACACATGACCCCGGACCCATGACCCCGGACCCATGACCCCGGACCCATGACCCCGGACCCATGACCCCGGACCCATGACACCGGACCCATGACCCCGGACCCATGACCCCGGACCCATGACCCCGGACCCATGACCCCGGACCCATGACCCCGGACCCATGACCCCGGACCCATGACCCCGGACCCATGACCCCGGACCCATGACCCCGGACCCATGACCCCAGACCCATGACCCCAGACCCATGACCCCAGACCCATGACCCCAGACCCATGACCCCAGACCCATGACCCCAGACCCATGACCCCAGACCCATGACCCCAGACCCATGACCCCAGACCCATGACCCCAGACCCATGACCCCAGACCCATGACCCCAGACCCATGACCCCAGACCCATGACCCCAGACCCATGACCCCAGACCCATGACCCCAGACCCATGACCCCAGACCCATGACCCCAGACCCATGACCCCAGACCCATGACCCCAGACCCATGACCCCAGACCCATGACCCCAGACCCATGACCCCAGACCCATGACCCCAGACCCATGACCCCAGACCCATGACCCCAGACCCATGACCCCAGACCCATGACCCCAGACCCATGACACCAGACCCAAGACCCCGGACCCAAGACCCCGGACCCATGACCCCGGACCCATGACCCCGGACCCATGACCCCGGACCCATGACCCCGGACCCATGACCCCGGACCCATGACCCCGGACCCATGACCCCGGACCCATGACCCCGGACCCATGACCCCGGACCCATGACCCCGGACCCATGACCCCGGACCCATGACCCCGGACCCATGACCCCGGACCCATGACCCCGGACCCATGACCCCGGACCCATGACCCCGGACCCATGACCCCGGACCCATGACCCCGGACCCATGACCCCGGACCCATGACCCCGGACCCATGACCCCGGACCCATGACCCCGGACCCATGACCCCGGACCCATGACCCCGGACCCATGACCCCGGACCCATGACCACGGACCCATGACCCCGGACCCATGACCCCGGACCCATGACCCCGGACCCATGACCCCGGACCCATGACCCCGGACCCATGACCCCGGACCCATGACCCCGGACCCATGACCCCGGACCCATGACCCCGGACCCATGACCCCGGACCCATGACCCCGGACCCATGACCCCGGACCCATGACCCCGGACCCATGACCCCAGACCCATGACCCCAGACCCATGACCCCAGACCCATGACCCCAGACCCATGACCCCAGACCCATGACCCCAGACCCATGACCCCAGACCCATGACCCCAGACCCATGACCCCAGACCCATGACCCCAGACCCATGACCCCAGACCCATGACCCCAGACCCATGACCCCAGACCCATGACCCCAGACCCATGACCCCAGACCCATGACCCCAGACCCATGACCCCAGACCCATGACCCCAGACCCATGACCCCAGACCCATGACCCCAGACCCATGACCCCAGACCCATGACCCCAGACCCATGACCCCAGACCCATGACCCCAGACCCATGACCCCAGACCCATGACCCCAGACCCATGACCCCAGACCCATGACCCCAGACCCATGACCCCAGACCCATGACCCCAGACCCATGACCCCAGACCCATGACCCCAGACCCATGACCCCAGACCCATGACCCCAGACCCATGACCCCAGACCCATGACCCCAGACCCATGACCCCAGACCCATGACCCCAGACCCATGACCCCAGACCCATGACCCCAGACCCATGACCCCAGACCCATGACCCCAGACCCATGACCCCAGACCCATGACCCCAGACCCATGACCCCAGACCCATGACCCCAGACCCATGACCCCCAGACCCATGACCCCAGACCCATGACCCCAGACCCATGACCCCAGACCCATGACCCCAGACCCATGACCCCCAGACCCATGACCCCAGACCCATGACCCCAGACCCATGACCCCAGACCCATGACCCCAGACCCATGACCCCAGACCCATGACCCCAGACCCATGACACCAGACCCAAGACCCCGGACCCAAGACCCCGGACCCATGACCCCGGACCCATGACCCCGGACCCATGACCCCGGACCCATGACCCCGGACCCATGACCCCGGACCCATGACCCCGGACCCATGACCCCGGACCCATGACCCCGGACCCATGACCCCGGACCAATGACCCCGGACCCATGACCCCGGACCCATGACCCCGGACCCATGACCCCGGACCCATGACCCCGGACCCATGACCCCGGACCCATGACCCCGGACCCATGACCCCGGACCCATGACCCCGGACCCATGACCCCGGACCCATGACCCCGGACCCATGACCCCGGACCCATGACCCCGGACCCATGACCCCGGACCCATGACCCCGGACCCATGACCCCGGACCCATGACCCCGGACCCATGACCCCGGACCCATGACCCCGGACCCATGACCCCGGACCCATGACCCCGGACCCATGACCCCGGACCCATGACCCCGGACCCATGACCCCGGACCCATGACCCCGGACCCATGACCCCGGACCCATGACCCCGGACCCATGACCCCGGACCCATGACCCCGGACCCATGACCCCGGACCCATGACCCCGGACCCATGACCCCGGACCCATGACCCCGGACCCATGACCCCGGACCCATGACCCCGGACCCATGACCCCGGACCCATGACCCCGGACCCATGACCCCGGACCCATGACCCCCGGACCCATGACCCCGGACCCATGACCCCGGACCCATGACCCCGGACCCATGACCCCGGACCCATGACCCCGGACCCATGACCCCGGACCCATGACCCCGGACCCATGACCCCGGACCCATGACCCCGGACCCATGACCACGGACCCATGACCCCGGACCCATGACCCCGGACCCATGACCCCGGACCCATGACCCCGGACCCATGACCCCGGACCCATGACCCCGGACCCATGACCCCGGACCCATGACCCCGGACCCATGACCCCGGACCCATGACCCCGGACCCATGACCCCGGACCCATGACCCCGGACCCATGACCACGGACCCATGACCCCGGACCCATGACCCCGGACGCATGACCCCGGACCCATGACCCCGGACCCATGACCCCGGACCCATGACCCCGGACACATGACCCCGGACCCATGACCCCGGACCCATGACCCCGGACCCATGACCCCGGACCCATGACCCCGGACCCATGACACCGGACCCATGACCCCGGACCCATGACCCCGGACCCATGACCCCGGACCCATGACCCCGGACCCATGACCCCGGACCCATGACCCCGGACCCATGACCCCGGACCCATGACCCCGGACCCATGACCCCGGACCCATGACCCCGGACCCATGACCCCGGACCCATGACCCCGGACCCATGACCCCCAGACCCATGACCCCAGACCCATGACCCCAGACCCATGACCCCAGACCCATGACCCCAGACCCATGACCCCAGACCCATGACCCCAGACCCATGACCCCAGACCCATGACCCCAGACCCATGACCCCAGACCCATGACCCCAGACCCATGACCCCAGACCCATGACCCCAGACCCATGACCCCAGACCCATGACCCCAGACCCATGACCCCAGACCCATGACCCCAGACCCATGACCCCAGACCCATGACCCCAGACCCATGACCCCAGACCCATGACCCCAGACCCATGACACCAGACCCAAGACCCCGGACCCAAGACCCCGGACCCATGACCCCGGACCCATGACCCCGGACCCTGACCGCCATGACCCCGGACCCATGACCCCGGACCCATGACCCCGGACCCATGACCCCGGACCCATGACCCCGGACCCATGACCCCGGACCCATGACCCCGGACCCATGACCCCGGACCCATGACCCCGGACCCATGACCCCGGACCCATGACCCCGGACCCATGACCCCGGACCCATGACCCCGGACCAATGACCCCGGACCCATGACCCCGGACCCATGACCCCGGACCCATGACCCCGGACCCATGACCCCGGACCCATGACCCCGGACCCATGACCCCGGACCCATGACCCCGGACCCATGACCCCGGACCCATGACCCCGGACCCATGACCCCGGACCCATGACCCCGGACCCATGACCCCGGACCCATGACCCCGGACCCATGACCCCGGACCCATGACCCCGGACCCATGACCCCGGACCCATGACCCCGGACCCATGACCCCGGACCCATGACCCCGGACCCATGACCCCGGACCCATGACCCCGGACCCATGACCCCGGACCCATGACCCCGGACCCATGACCCCAGACCCATGACCCCAGACCCATGACCCCAGACCCATGACCCCAGACCCATGACCCCAGACCCATGACCCCAGACCCATGACCCCAGACCCATGACCCCAGACCCATGACCCCAGACCCATGACCCCAGACCCATGACCCCAGACCCATGACCCCAGACCCATGACCCCAGACCCATGACCCCAGACCCATGACCCCAGACCCATGACCCCAGACCCATGACCCCAGACCCATGACCCCAGACCCATGACCCCAGACCCATGACCCCAGACCCATGACCCCAGACCCATGACCCCAGACCCATGACCCCAGACCCATGACCCCAGACCCATGACCCCAGACCCATGACCCCAGACCCATGACCCCAGACCCATGACCCCAGACCCATGACCCCAGACCCATGACCCCAGACCCATGACCCCAGACCCATGACCCCAGACCCATGACCCCAGACCCATGACCCCAGACCCATGACCCCAGACCCATGACCCCAGACCCATGACCCCAGACCCATGACCCCAGACCCATGACCCCAGACCCATGACCCCAGACCCATGACCCCAGACCCATGACCCCAGACCCATGACCCCAGACCCATGACCCCAGACCCATGACCCCAGACCCATGACCCCAGACCCATGACCCCAGACCCATGACCCCAGAACCATGACCCCGGACCCATGACCCCGGACCCATGACCCCGGACCCATGACCCCGGACCCATGACCCCGGACCCATGACCCCAGACCCATGACCCCAGACCCATGACCCCAGACCCATGACCCCAGACCCATGACCCCAGACCCATGACCCCAGACCCATGACCCCAGACCCATGACCCCAGACCCATGACCCCAGACCCATGACCCCAGACCCATGACCCCAGACCCATGACCCCAGACCCATGACCCCAGACCCATGACCCCAGACCCATGACCCCAGACCCATGACCCCAGACCCATGACCCCAGACCCATGACCCCAGACCCATGACCCCAGACCCATGACCCCAGACCCATGACCCCAGACCCATGACCCCAGACCCATGACCCCAGACCCATGACACCAGACCCAAGACCCCGGACCCAAGACCCCGGACCCATGACCCCGGACCCATGACCCCGGACCCATGACCCCGGACCCATGACCCCGGACCCATGACCCCGGACCCATGACCCCGGACCCATGACCCCGGACCCATGACCCCGGACCCATGACCCCGGACCCATGACCCCGGACCCATGACCCCGGACCCATGACCCCGGACCAATGACCCCGGACCCATGACTCCGGACCCATGACCCCGGACCCATGACCCCGGACCCATGACCCCGGACCCATGACCCCGGACCCATGACCCCGGACCCATGACCCCGGACCCATGACCCCGGACCCATGACCCCGGACCCATGACCCCGGACCCATGACCCCGGACCCATGACCCCGGACCCATGACCCCGGACCCATGACCCCGGACCCATGACCCCGGACCCATGACCCCGGACCCATGACCCCGGACCCATGACCCCCGGACCCATGACCCCGGACCCATGACCCCGGACCCATGACCCCGGACCCATGACCCCAGACCCATGACCCCAGACCCATGACCCCAGACCCATGACCCCAGACCCATGACCCCAGACCCATGACCCCAGACCCATGACCCCAGACCCATGACCCCAGACCCATGACCCCAGACCCATGACCCCAGACCCATGACCCCAGACCCATGACCCCAGACCCATGACCCCAGACCCATGACCCCAGACCCATGACCCCAGACCCATGACCCCAGACCCATGACCCCAGACCCATGACCCCAGACCCATGACCCCAGACCCATGACCCCAGACCCATGACCCCAGACCCATGACCCCAGACCCATGACCCCAGACCCATGACCCCAGACCCATGACCCCAGACCCATGACCCCAGACCCATGACCCCAGACCCATGACCCCAGACCCATGACCCCAGACCCATGACCCCAGACCCATGACCCCAGACCCATGACCCCAGACCCATGACCCCAGACCCATGACCCCAGACCCATGACCCCAGACCCATGACCCCAGACCCATGACCCCAGACCCATGACCCCAGACCCATGACCCCAGACCCATGACCCCAGACCCATGACCCCAGACCCATGACCCCAGACCCATGACCCCAGACCCATGACCCCAGAACCATGACCCCAGACCCATGACCCCGGACCCATGACCCCGGACCCATGACCCCGGACCCATGACCCCGGACCCATGACCCCAGACCCATGACCCCAGACCCATGACCCCAGACCCATGACCCCAGACCCATGACCCCAGACCCATGACCCCAGACCCATGACCCCAGACCCATGACCCCAGACCCATGACCCCAGACCCATGACCCCCAGACCCATGACCCCAGACCCATGACCCCAGACCCATGACCCCAGACCCATGACCCCAGACCCATGACCCCAGACCCATGACCCCAGACCCATGACCCCGGACCCATGACCCCGGACCCATGACCCCGGACCCATGACCCCGGACCCATGACCCCGGACCCATGACCCCGGACCCATGACCCCGGACCCATGACCCCGGACCCATGACCCCGGACCCATGACCCCGGACCCATGACCCCGGACCCATGACCCCGGACCCATGACCCCGGACCCATGACCCCGGACCCATGACCCCGGACCCATGACCCCGGACCCATGACCCCGGACCCATGACCCCGGACCCATGACCCCGGACCCATGACCCCGGACCCAT
>OX122889.2:77815958-77857495 GCA_944738655.2 Andrena hattorfiana
GACCCCGGACCCATGACCCCGGACCCACGACCCCGGACCCACGACCCCGGACCCACGACCCCGGACCCACGACCCCGGACCCACGACCGCAGACCCATGACCCGAGACCCATGACACCAGACCCATTACCCCAGACCCATGACCCCGGAGACAGGACCACGGACCCATGACCCCGGACCCAGGACCCCGGACCCATGACCCCGGACCCATGACCCCGGACCCACGACCCCGGACCCACGACCCCGGACCCACGACCCCGGACCCACGACCCCGGCACCAGGACCCCGGACACATGACCCCGGACCCATGACCCCGGACCCACGACCCCGGACCCACGACCCCGGACCCACGACCCCGGACCCACGACCCCGGACCCACGACCGCAGACCCATGACCCGAGACCCATGACACCAGACCCATTACCCCAGACCCATGACCCCGGAGACAGGACCACGGACCCATGACCCCGGACCCAGGACCCCGGACCCATGACCCCGGACCCATGACCCCGGTCCCATGACCCCGGTCCCATGACAACGGACCCATGACACCGGACCCATGACCCCGGACCCATGACCCCGGACCCATGACCCCGGACCCATGAACCCGGACCCGTGACCCCGGACCCGTGACCCCGGACCCGTGACTCCGGACCCATGACCACGGACCCATGACCCCGGACCCACGACCCCGGACCCACGACCCCAGACCCATGACCCCAGACCCATGACCCCAGACCCTTGACCCCAGACCCATGACCCCAGACCCATGACCCCAGACCCATGACCCCAGACCCATGACCCCAGACCCATGACCCCAGACCCATGACCCCAGACCCATGACCCCAGACCCATGACCCCAGACCCATGACCCCAGACCCATGACCCCAGACCCATGACCCCAGACCCATGACCCCAGACCCATGACCCCAGACCCATGACCCCAGACCCATGACCCCAGACCCATGACCCCAGACCCATGACCCCAGACCCATGACCCCAGACCCATGACCCCAGACCCACGACCCCGGACCCACGACCCCGGACCCACGACCGCAGACCCATGACCCGAGACCCATGACACCAGACCCATTACCCCAGACCCATGACCCCGGAGACAGGACCACGGACCCATGACCCCGGACCCAGGACCCCGGACCCATGACCCCGGACCCATGACCCCGGTCCCATGACCCCGGTCCCATGACAACGGACCCATGACACCGGACCCATGACCCCGGACCCATGACCCCGGACCCATGACCCCGGACCCATGAACCCGGACCCGTGACCCCGGACCCGTGACCCCGGACCCGTGACTCCGGACCCATGACCACGGACCCATGACCCCGGACCCACGACCCCGGACCCACGACCCCGGACCCACGACCCCGGACCCACGACCCCGGACCCACGACCCCGGACCCACGACCCCGGACCCACGACCCCGGACCCACGACCCCGGACCCACGACCCCGGACCCACGACCCCGGACCCACGACCCCGGACCCACGACCCCGGACCCACGACCCCGGACCCACGACCCCGGACCCACGACCCCGGACCCACGACCCCGGACCCACGACCCCGGACCCACGACCCCGGACCCACGACCCCGGACCCACGACCCCGGACCCACGACCCCGGACCCACGACCCCGGACCCACGACCCCGGACCCACGACCCCGGACCCACGACCCCGGACCCACGACCCCGGACCCACGACCCCGGACCCACGACCCCGGACCCACGACCCCGGACCCATGACCCCGGACCCATGACCCCGGACCCATGACCCCGGACCCATGACCCCAGACCCATGACCCCAGACCCATGACCCCAGACCCATGACCCCAGACCCATGACCCCAGACCCATGACCCCAGACCCATGACCCCAGACCCATGACCCCAGACCCATGACCCCAGACCCATGACCCCAGACCCATGACCCCAGACCAATGACCCCAGACCCATGACCCCAGACCCATGACCCCAGACCCATGACCCCAGACCCATGACCCCAGACCCATGACCCCAGACCCATGACCCCAGACCCATGACCCCAGACCCATGACCCCAGACCCATGACCCCAGACCCATGACCCCAGACCCATGACCCCAGACCCATGACCCCAGACCCATGACCCCAGACCCATGACCCCAGACCCATGACCCCAGACCCATGACCCCAGACCCATGACCCCAGACCCATGACCCCAGACCCATGACCCCAGACCCATGACCCCAGACCCATGACCCCAGACCCATGACCCCAGACCCATGACCCCAGACCCATGACCCCAGACCCATGACCCCAGACCCATGACCCCAGACCCATGACCCCAGACCCATGACCCCAGACCCATGACCCCAGACCCATGACCCCAGACCCATGACCCCAGACCCATGACCCCAGACCCATGACCCCAGACCCATGACCCCAGACCCATGACCCCAGACCCATGACCCCAGACCCATGACCCCAGACCCATGACCCCAGACCCATGACCCCAGACCCATGACCTCAGACCCATGACCCCAGACCCATGACCCCAGACCCATGACCCCAGACCCATGACCCCAGACCCATGACCCCAGACCCATGACCCCAGACCCATGACCCCAGACCCATGACCACAGACCCATGACCCCGGAACCACGACCCCGGCACCAGGACCCCGGACACATGACCCCGGACCCATGACCCCGGACCCACGACCCCGGACCCACGACCCCGGACCCACGACCCCGGACCCACGACCCCGGACCCACGACCGCAGACCCATGACCCGAGACCCATGACACCAGACCCATTACCCCAGACCCATGACCCCGGAGACAGGACCACGGACCCATGACCCCGGACCCAGGACCCCGGACCCATGACCCCGGACCCATGACCCCGGTCCCATGACCCCGGTCCCATGACAACGGACCCATGACACCGGACCCATGACCCCGGACCCATGACCCCGGACCCATGACCCCGGACCCATGAACCCGGACCCGTGACCCCGGACCCGTGACCCCGGACCCGTGACTCCGGACCCATGACCACGGACCCATGACCCCGGACCCACGACCCCGGACCCACGACCCCAGACCCATGACCCCAGACCCATGACCCCAGACCCTTGACCCCAGACCCATGACCCCAGACCCATGACCCCAGACCCATGACCCCAGACCCATGACCCCAGACCCATGACCCCAGACCCATGACCCCAGACCCATGACCCCAGACCCATGACCCCAGACCCATGACCCCAGACCCATGACCCCAGACCCATGACCCCAGACCCATGACCCCAGACCCATGACCCCAGACCCATGACCCCAGACCCATGACCCCAGACCCATGACCCCAGACCCATGACCCCCAGACCCATGACCCCAGACCCATGACCCCAGACCCATGACCCCAGACCCATGACCCCAGACCCATGACCCCAGACCCATGACCCCAGACCCATGACCCCAGACCCATGACCCCAGACCCATGACCCCAGACCCATGACCCCGGACCCATGACCCCGGACCCATGACCCCGGACCCATGACCCCGGACCCATGACCCCGGACCCATGACCCCGGACCCATGACCCCGGACCCATGACCCCGGACCCATGACCCCGGACCCATGACCCCGGACCCATGACCCCGGACCCATGACCCCGGACCCATGACCCCGGACCCATGACCCCGGACCCATGACCCCGGACCCATGACCCCGGACCCATGACCCCGGACCCATGACCCCGGACCCATGACCCCGGACCCATGACCCCGGACCCAAGACCCCGGACCCACGACCCCGGACCCACGACCCCGGACCCACGACCCCGGACCCACGACCCCGGACCCACGACCCCGGACCCACGACCCCGGACCCACGACCCCGGACCCACGACCCCGGACCCACGACCCCGGACCCACGACCCCGGACCCACGACCCCGGACCCACGACCCCGGACCCACGACCCCGGACCCACGACCCCCGGACCCACGACCCCGGACCCACGACCCCGGACCCACGACCCCGGACCCACGACCCCGGACCCACGACCCCGGACCCACGACCCCCGGACCCACGACCCCGGACCCACGACCCCGGACCCACGACCCCCGGACCCACGACCCCGGACCCACGACCCCGGACCCACGACCCCCGGACCCACGACCCCGGACCCCACGACCCCGGACCCACGACCCCGGACCCACGACCCCGGACCCACGACCCCGGACCCACGACCCCGGACCCACGACCCCGGACCCACGACCCCCGGACCCACGACCCCGGACCCACGACCCCGGACCCACGACCCCGGACCCACGACCCCGGACCCACGACCCCGGACCCACGACCCCGGACCCACGACCCCGGACCCACGACCCCGGACCCACGACCCCGGACCCACGACCCCGGACCCACGACCCCGGACCCACGACCCCGGACCCACGACCCCGGACCCACGACCCCGGACCCACGACCCCGGACCCGACCCACGACCCCGGACCCACGACCCCGGACCCACGACCCCGGACCCACGACCCCGGACCCACGACCCCGGACCCACGACCCCGGACCCACGACCCCGGACCCACGACCCCGGACCCACGACCCCGGACCCACGACCCCGGACCCCACGACCCCGGACCCACGACCCCGGACCCACGACCCCGGACCCACGACCCCGGACCCACGACCCCGGACCCACGACCCCGGACCCACGACCCCGGACCCACGACCCCGGACCCACGACCCCGGACCCACGACCCCCGGACCCACGACCCCCAGACCCATGACCCCAGACCCATGACCCCAGACCCATGACCCCAGACCCATGACCCCAGACCCATGACCCCAGACCCATGACCCCCAGACCCATGACCCCAGACCCATGACCCCAGACCCATGACCCCAGACCCATGACCCCAGACCCATGACCCCAGACCCATGACCCCAGACCCATGACCCCAGACCCCATGACCCCAGACCCATGACCCCAGACCCATGACCCCAGACCCATGACCCCAGACCCCATGACCCCCAGACCCATGACCCCAGACCCATGACCCCAGACCCATGACCCCAGACCCATGACCCAGACCCATGACCCCAGACCCATGACCCCAGACCCATGACCCCAGACCCATGACCCCAGACCCATGACCCCAGACCCATGACCCCAGACCCATGACCCCAGACCCATGACCCCAGACCCATGACCCCAGACCCATGACCCCAGACCCATGACCCCAGACCCATGACCCCAGACCCATGACCCCAGACCCATGACCCCAGACCCATGACCCCAGACCCATGACCCCAGACCCATGACCCCAGACCCATGACCCCAGACCCATGACCCCAGACCCATGACCCCAGACCCATGACCCCAGACCCATGACCCCAGACCCATGACCCCAGACCCATGACCCCAGACCCATGACCCCAGACCCACTGACCCCAGACCCACGACCCCGGACCCACGACCCCGGACCCACGACCCCGGACCCACGACCCCGGACCCACGACCCCGGACCCACGACCCCGGACCCACGACCCCGGACCCACGACCCCGGACCCACGACCCCGGACCCACGACCCCGGACCCACGACCCCGGACCCACGACCCCGGACCCACGACCCCGGACCCACGACCCGGACCCACGACCCCGGACCCACGACCCCGGACCCACGACCCCGGACCCACGACCCCGGACCCACGACCCCGGACCCACGACCCCGGACCACGACCCCGGACCCACGACCCCGGACCCACGACCCCGGACCCACGACCCCGGACCCACGACCCCGGACCCACGACCCCGGACCCACGACCCCGGACCCACGACCCCGGACCCACGACCCCGGACCCACGACCCCGGACCCACGACCCCGGACCCACGACCCCGGACCCACGACCCCGGACCCACGACCCCGGACCCACGACCCCGGACCCACGACCCCGGACCCACGACCCCGGACCCACGACCCCGGACCCACGACCCCGGACCCACGACCCCGGACCCACGACCCCGGACCCACGACCCCGGACCCACGACCCCGGACCCACGACCCCCGGACCCACGACCCCGGACCCACGACCCCGGACCCACGACCCCGGACCCACGACCCCGGACCCACGACCCCGGACCCACGACCCCGGACCCACGACCCCGGACCCACGACCCCGGACCCACGACCCCGGACCCATGACCCCGGACCCATGACCCCAGACCCATGACCCCAGACCCATGACCCCAGACCCATGACCCCAGACCCATGACCCCAGACCCATGACCCCAGACCCATGACCCCAGACCCATGACCCCAGACCCATGACCCCAGACCCATGACCCCAGACCCATGACCCCAGACCCATGACCCCAGACCCATGACCCCAGACCCATGACCCCAGACCCATGACCCCAGACCCATGACCCCAGACCCATGACCCCAGACCCATGACCCCAGACCCATGACCCCAGACCCATGACCCCAGACCCATGACCCCAGACCCATGACCCCAGACCCATGACCCCAGACCCATGACCCCAGGCCCATGACCCCAGACCCATGACCCCAGACCCATGACCCCAGACCCATGACCCCCAGACCCATGACTCCAGACCCATGACCCCAGACCCATGACCCCAGACCCATGACCCCAGACCCATGACCCCCAGACCCATGACCCCAGACCCATGACCCCAGACCCATGACCCCAGACCCATGACCCCAGACCCATGACCCCAGACCCATGACCCCAGACCCATGACCCCAGACCCATGACCCCAGACCCATGACCACAGACCCATGACCCCGGCACCAGGACCCCGGACACATGACCCCGGACCCATGACCCCGGACCCACGACCCCGGACCCACGACCCCGGACCCACGACCCCGGACCCACGACCCCCGGACCCACGACCGCAGACCCATGACCCGAGACCCATGACACCAGACCCATTACCCCAGACCCATGACCCCGGAGACAGGACCACGGACCCATGACCCCGGACCCAGGACCCCGGACCCATGACCCCGGACCCATGACCCCGGTCCCATGACCCCGGTCCCATGACAACGGACCCATGACACCGGACCCATGACCCCGGACCCATGACCCCGGACCCATGACCCCGGACCCATGAACCCGGACCCGTGACCCCGGACCCGTGACCCCGGACCCGTGACTCCGGACCCATGACCACGGACCCATGACCCCGGACCCCACGACCCCGGACCCACGACCCCAGACCCATGACCCCAGACCCATGACCCCAGACCCTTGACCCCAGACCCATGACCCCAGACCCATGACCCCAGACCCATGACCCCAGACCCATGACCCCAGACCCATGACCCCAGACCCATGACCCCAGACCCATGACCCCAGACCCATGACCCCAGACCCATGACCCCAGACCCATGACCCCAGACCCATGACCCCCAGACCCATGACCCCCAGACCCATGACCCCAGACCCATGACCCCAGACCCATGACCCCAGACCCATGACCACAGACCCATGACCCCGGAACCACGACCCCGGCACCAGGACCCCGGACACATGACCCCGGACCCATGACCCCGGACCCACGACCCCGGACCCACGACCCCGGACCCACGACCCCGGACCCACGACCCCGGACCCACGACCGCAGACCCATGACCCGAGACCCATGACACCAGACCCATTACCCCAGACCCATGACCCCGGAGACAGGACCACGGACCCATGACCCCGGACCCAGGACCCCGGACCCATGACCCCGGACCCATGACCCCGGTCCCATGACCCCGGTCCCATGACAACGGACCCATGACACCGGACCCATGACCCCGGACCCATGACCCCCGGACCCATGACCCCCGGACCCATGAACCCGGACCCGTGACCCCGGACCCGTGACCCCGGACCCGTGACTCCGGACCCATGACCACGGACCCATGACCCCGGACCCACGACCCCGGACCCACGACCCCAGACCCATGACCCCAGACCCATGACCCCAGACCCTTGACCCCAGACCCATGACCCCAGACCCATGACCCCAGACCCATGACCCCAGACCCATGACCCCAGACCCATGACCCCAGACCCATGACCCCCAGACCCATGACCCCAGACCCATGACCCCAGACCCATGACCCCAGACCCATGACCCCAGACCCATGACCCCAGACCCATGACCCCAGACCCATGACCCCAGACCCATGACCCCAGACCCATGACCCCAGACCCATGACCCCAGACCCATGACCCCAGACCCATGACCCCAGACCCATGACCCCAGACCCATGACCCCAGACCCATGACCCCAGACCCATGACCCCAGACCCATGACCCCAGACCCATGACCCCAGACCCATGACCCCAGACCCATGACCCCAGACCCATGACCCCAGACCCATGACCCCGGACCCATGACCCCGGACCCATGACCCCGGACCCATGACCCCGGACCCATGACCCCGGACCCATGACCCCGGACCCATGACCCCGGACCCATGACCCCGGACCCATGACCCCGGACCCATGACCCCGGACCCATGACCCCGGACCCATGACCCCGGACCCATGACCCCGGACCCATGACCCCGGACCCATGACCCCGGACCCATGACCCCGGACCCATGACCCCGGACCCATGACCCCGGACCCAAGACCCCGGACCCACGACCCCGGACCCACGACCCCGGACCCACGACCCCGGACCCACGACCCCGGACCCACGACCCCGGACCCACGACCCCGGACCCACGACCCCGGACCCACGACCCCGGACCCACGACCCCGGACCCACGACCCCGGACCCACGACCCCGGACCCACGACCCCGGACCCACGACCCCGGACCCACGACCCCGGACCCACGACCCCGGACCCACGACCCCGGACCCACGACCCCGGACCCACGACCCCGGACCCACGACCCCGGACCCACGACCCCCGGACCCACGACCCCGGACCCACGACCCCGGACCCACGACCCCGGACCCACGACCCCGGACCCACGACCCCGGACCCACGACCCCGGACCCACGACCCCGGACCCACGACCCCGGACCCACGACCCCGGACCCACGACCCCGGACCCACGACCCCCGGACCCACGACCCCGGACCCACGACCCCGGACCCACGACCCCGGACCCACGACCCCGGACCCACGACCCCGGACCCACGACCCCGGACCCACGACCCCGGACCCACGACCCCGGACCCACGACCCCGGACCCACGACCCCGGACCCACGACCCCGGACCCACGACCCCGGACCCACGACCCCGGACCCACGACCCCGGACCCACGACCCCGGACCCACGACCCCGGACCCACGACCCCGGACCCACGACCCCGGACCCACGACCCCGGACCCACGACCCCGGACCCACGACCCCGGACCCACGACCCCGGACCCACGACCCCGGACCCACGACCCCGGACCCACGACCCCGGACCCACGACCCCGGACCCACGACCCCGGACCCACGACCCCGGACCCACGACCCCGGACCCACGACCCCGGACCCACGACCCCGGACCCACGACCCCGGACCCACGACCCCGGACCCACGACCCCGGACCCACGACCCCGGACCCACGACCCCGGACCCACGACCCCGGACCCACGACCCCGGACCCACGACCCCGGACCCACGACCCCCGGACCCACGACCCCGGACCCACGACCCCGGACCCACGACCCCAGACCCATGACCCCAGACCCATGACCCCAGACCCATGACCCCAGACCCCATGACCCCAGACCCATGACCCCAGACCCATGACCCCAGACCCATGACCCCAGACCCATGACCCCAGACCCATGACCCCAGACCCATGACCCCAGACCCATGACCCCAGACCCATGACCCCAGACCCATGACCCCAGACCCATGACCCCAGACCCATGACCCCAGACCCATGACCCCAGACCCATGACCCCAGACCCATGACCCCAGACCCATGACCCCAGACCCATGACCCCAGACCCATGACCCCAGACCCATGACCCCAGACCCATGACCCCAGACCCATGACCCCAGACCCATGACCCCAGACCCATGACTCCAGACCCATGACCCCAGACCCATGACCCCAGACCCATGACCCCAGACCCATGACCCCAGACCCATGACCCCAGACCCATGACCCCAGACCCATGACCCCAGACCCATGACCCCAGACCCATGACCCCAGACCCATGACCCCAGACCCATGACCCCAGACCCATGACCCCAGACCCATGACCCCAGACCCATGACCCCAGACCCATGACCCCAGACCCATGACCCCAGACCCATGACCCCAGACCCATGACCCCAGACCCATGACCCCAGACCCATGACCCCAGACCCATGACCCCAGACCCATGACCCCAGACCCATGACCCCAGACCCATGACCCCAGACCCATGACCCCAGACCCATGACCCCAGACCCATGACCCCAGACCCATGACCCCAGACCCATGACCCCAGACCCATGACCCCAGACCCATGACCCCAGACCCATGACCCCAGACCCATGACCCCAGACCCATGACCCCAGACCCATGACCCCAGACCCATGACCCCAGACCCATGACCCCAGAACCATGACCCCAGACCCATGACCCCAGACCCATGACTCCAGACCCATGACCCCAGACCCATGACCCCAGACCCATGACCCCAGACCCATGACCCCAGACCCATGACCCCAGACCCATGACCCCAGACCTACGACCCCGGACCCACGACCCCGGACCCACGACCCCGGAACCACGACCCCGGACCCACGACCCCGGACCCGTGACCCCGGACCCGTGACCCCGGACCCGTGACCCCGGACCCGTGACCCCGGACCCATGACCACGGACCCATGACCCCAGACCCATGACCCCAGACCCATGACCCCAGACCCATGACCCCAGACCCATGACCCCAGACACATGACCCCAGACCCATGACCCCAGACCCATGACCCCAGACCCATGACCCCAGACCCATGACCCCAGACCCATGACCCCAGACCAATGACCCCAGACCCATGACCCCAGACCCATGACCCCAGACCCATGACCCCAGACCCATGACCCCAGACCCATGACCCCAGACCCATGACCCCAGACCCATGACCCCAGACCCATGACCCCAGACCCATGACCCCAGACCCATGACCCCAGACCCATGACCCCAGACCCATGACCCCAGACCCATGACCCCAGACCCATGACCCCAGACCCATGACCCCAGACCCATGACCCCAGACCCATGACCCCAGACCCATGACCCCAGACCCATGACCCCAGACCCATGACCCCAGACCCATGACCCCAGACCCATGACCCCAGACCCATGACCCCAGACCCATGACCCCAGACCCATGACCCCAGACCCATGACCCCAGACCCATGACCCCAGACCCATGACCCCAGACCCATGACCCCAGACCCATGACCCCAGACCCATGACCCCAGACCCATGACCCCAGACCCATGACCCCAGACCCATGACCCCAGACCCATGACCCCAGACCCATGACCCCAGACCCATGACCCCAGACCCATGACCCCAGACCCATGACCCCAGACCCATGACCCCAGACCCATGACCCCAGACCCATGACCCCAGACCCATGACCCCAGACCCATGACCCCAGACCCATGACCCCAGACCCATGACCCCAGACCCATGACCCCAGACCCATGACCCCAGACCCATGACCCCAGACCCATGACCTCAGACCCATGACCCCAGACCCATGACCCCAGACCCATGACCCCAGACCCATGACCCCAGACCCATGACCCCAGACCCATGACCCCAGACCCATGACCCCAGACCCATGACCCCAGACCCATGACCACAGACCCATGACCCCGGAACCACGACCCCGGCACCAGGACCCCGGACACATGACCCCGGACCCATGACCCCGGACCCACGACCCCGGACCCACGACCCCGGACCCACGACCCCGGACCCACGACCCCGGACCCACGACCGCAGACCCATGACCCGAGACCCATGACACCAGACCCATTACCCCAGACCCATGACCCCGGAGACAGGACCACGGACCCATGACCCCGGACCCAGGACCCCGGACCCATGACCCCGGACCCATGACCCCGGTCCCATGACCCCGGTCCCATGACAACGGACCCATGACACCGGACCCATGACCCCGGACCCATGACCCCGGACCCATGACCCCGGACCCATGAACCCGGACCCGTGACCCCGGACCCGTGACCCCGGACCCGTGACTCCGGACCCATGACCACGGACCCATGACCCCGGACCCACGACCCCGGACCCACGACCCCGGACCCACGACCCCGGACCCACGACCCCGGACCCACGACCCCGGACCCACGACCCCGGACCCACGACCCCGGACCCACGACCCCGGACCCACGACCCCGGACCCACGACCCCGGACCCACGACCCCGGACCCACGACCCCGGACCCACGACCCCGGACCCACGACCCCGGACCCATGACCCCAGACCCATGACCCCAGACCAATGACCCCAGACCCATGACCCCAGACCCATGACCCCAGACCCATGACCCCAGACCCATGACCCCAGACCCATGACCCCAGACCCATGACCCCAGACCCATGACCCCAGACCCATGACCCCAGACCCATGACCCCGGACCCACGACCCCGGACCCACGACCCCGGACCCACGACCCCGGACCCACGACCCCGGACCCACGACCCCGGACCCACGACCCCGGACCCACGACCCCGGACCCACGACCCCGGACCCACGACCCCAGACCCACGACCCCAGACCCATGACCCCAGACCCATGACCCCAGACCCATGACCCCAGACCCATGACCCCAGACCCATGACCCCAGACCCATGACCCCAGACCCATGACCCCAGACCCATGACCCCAGACCCATGACCCCAGACCCATGACCCCGGACCCACGACCCCGGACCCACGACCCCGGACCCACGACCCCGGACCCACGACCCCGGACCCACGACCCCGGACCCACGACCCCGGACCCACGACCCCGGACCCACGACCCCGGACCCACGACCCCGGACCCACGACCCCGGACCCACGACCCCGGACCCACGACCACGGACCCACGACCCCGGACCCACGACCCCGGACCCATGACCCCGGACCCATGACCCCGGACCCATGATCCCGGACCCATGACCCCAGACCCATGACCCCAGACCCATGACCCCAGACCCATGACCCCAGACCCATGACCCCAGACCCATGACCCCAGACCCATGACCCCAGACCCATGACCCCAGACCCATGACCCCAGACCCATGACCCCAGACCCATGACCCCAGACCCATGACCCCAGACCCATGACCCCAGACCCATGACCCCAGACCCATGACCCCAGACCCATGACCCCAGACCCATGACCCCAGACCCATGACCCCGGAACCACGACCCCGGACCCACGACCCCGGACCCACGACCCCGGACCCACGACCCCGGACCCACGACCCCGGACCCACGACCCCGGACCCACGACCCCGGACCCACGACCCCGGACCCACGACCCCGGACCCACGACCCCGGACCCACGACCCCGGACCCACGACCCCGGACCCACGACCCCGGACCCACGACCCCGGACCCACGACCCCGGACCCACGACCCCGGACCCACGACCCCGGACCCACGACCCCGGACCCACGACCCCGGACCCACGACCCCGGACCCACGACCCCGGACCCACGACCCCGGACCCACGACCCCGGACCCACGACCCCGGACCCACGACCCCGGACCCACGACCCCGGACCCACGACCCCGGACCCACGACCCCGGACCCACGACCCCGGACCCACGACCCCGGACCCACGACCCCGGACCCACGACCCCGGACCCATGACCCCAGACCCATGACCCCAGACCAATGACCCCAGACCCATGACCCCAGACCCATGACCCCAGACCCATGACCCCAGACCCATGACCCCAGACCCATGACCCCAGACCCATGACCCCAGACCCATGACCCCGGACCCATGACCCCGGACCCATGACCCCGGACCCACGACCCCGGACCCACGACCCCGGACCCACGACCCCGGACCCACGACCCCGGACCCACGACCCCGGACCCACGACCCCGGACCCACGACCCCGGACCCACGACCCCGGACCCACGACCCCAGACCCACGACCCCAGACCCACGACCCCAGACCCATGACCCCAGACCCATGACCCCAGACCCATGACCCCAGACCCATGACCCCAGACCCATGACCCCAGACCCATGACCCCAGACCCATGACCCCAGACCCATGACCCCAGACCCATGACCCCAGACCCATGACCCCAGACCCATGACCCCAGACCCATGACCCCAGACCCATGACCCCAGACCCATGACCCCAGACCCATGACCCCAGACCCATGACCCCAGACCCATGACCCCAGACCCATGACCCCAGACCCATGACTCCAGACCCATGACCCCAGACCCATGACCCCAGACCCATGACCCCAGACCCATGACCCCAGACCCATGACCCCAGACCCATGACCCCAGACCCATGACCCCGGACCCATGACCCCGGACCCATGACCCCGGACCCATGACCCCGGACCCATGACCCCGGACCCATGACCCCGGACCCATGACCCCGGACCCATGACCCCGGACCCACGACCCCGGACCCAAGACCCCGGACCCACGACCCCGGACCCACGACCCCGGACCCACGACCCCGGACCCACGACCCCGGACCCACGACCCCGGACCCACGACCCCGGACCCACGACCCCGGACCCACGACCCCGGACCCACGACCCCGGACCCACGACCCCGGACCCACGACCCCGGACCCACGACCCCGGACCCACGACCCCGGACCCACGACCCCGGACCCACGACCCCGGACCCACGACCCCGGACCCACGACCCCGGACCCACGACCCCGGACCCACGACCCCGGACCCACGACCCCGGACCCACGACCCCGGACCCACGACCCCGGACCCACGACCCCGGACCCACGACCCCGGACCCACGACCCCGGACCCACGACCCCGGACCCACGACCCCGGACCCACGACCCCGGACCCACGACCCCGGACCCACGACCCCGGACCCACGACCCCGGACCCATGACCCCAGACCCATGACCCCAGACCAATGACCCCAGACCCATGACCCCAGACCCATGACCCCAGACCCATGACCCCAGACCCATGACCCCAGACCCATGACCCCAGACCCATGACCCCAGACCCATGACCCCAGACCCATGACCCCGGACCCATGACCCCGGACCCATGACCCCGGACCCATGACCCCGGACCCATGACCCCGGACCCATGACCCCGGACCCATGACCCCGGACCCATGACCCCGGACCCATGACCCCGGACCCATGACCCCGGACCCATGACCCCGGACCCATGACCCCGGACCCATGACCCCGGACCCATGACCCCGGACCCATGACCCCGGACCCATGACCCCGGACCCATGACCCCGGACCCATGACCCCGGACCCATGACCCCGGACCCAAGACCCCGGACCCACGACCCCGGACCCACGACCCCGGACCCACGACCCCGGACCCACGACCCCGGACCCACGACCCCGGACCCACGACCCCGGACCCACGACCCCGGACCCACGACCCCGGACCCACGACCCCGGACCCACGACCCCGGACCCACGACCCCGGACCCACGACCCCGGACCCACGACCCCGGACCCACGACCCCGGACCCACGACCCCGGACCCACGACCCCGGACCCACGACCCCGGACCCACGACCCCGGACCCACGACCCCGGACCCACGACCCCGGACCCACGACCCCGGACCCACGACCCCGGACCCACGACCCCGGACCCACGACCCCGGACCCACGACCCCGGACCCACGACCCCGGACCCACGACCCCGGACCCACGACCCCGGACCCACGACCCCGGACCCACGACCCCGGACCCATGACCCCAGACCCATGACCCCAGACCAATGACCCCAGACCCATGACCCCAGACCCATGACCCCAGACCCATGACCCCAGACCCATGACCCCAGACCCATGACCCCAGACCCATGACCCCAGACCCATGACCCCAGACCCATGACCCCAGACCCATGACCCCGGACCCACGACCCCGGACCCACGACCCCGGACCCACGACCCCGGACCCACGACCCCGGACCCACGACCCCGGACCCACGACCCCGGACCCACGACCCCGGACCCACGACCCCGGACCCACGACCCCGGACCCACGACCCCAGACCCACGACCCCAGACCCATGACCCCAGACCCATGACCCCAGACCCATGACCCCAGACCCATGACCCCAGACCCATGACCCCAGACCCATGACCCCAGACCCATGACCCCAGACCCATGACCCCAGACCCATGACCCCAGACCCATGACCCCAGACCCATGACCCCAGACCCATGACCCCAGACCCATGACCCCAGACCCATGACCCCAGACCCATGACCCCAGACCCATGACCCCAGACCCATGACCCCAGACCCATGACCCCAGACCCATGACCCCAGACCCATGACCCCAGACCCATGACCCCAGACCCATGACCCCAGACCCATGACCCCAGACCCATGACTCCAGACCCATGACCCCAGACCCATGACCCCAGACCCATGACCCCAGACCCATGACCCCAGACCCATGACCCCAGACCCATGACCCCAGACCCATGACCCCGGACCCATGACCCCGGACCCATGACCCCGGACCCATGACCCCGGACCCATGACCCCGGACCCATGACCCCGGACCCATGACCCCGGACCCATGACACCGGACCCACGACCCCGGACCCAAGACCCCGGACCCAAGACCCCGGACCCACGACCCCGGACCCACGACCCCGGACCCACGACCCCGGACCCACGACCCCGGACCCACGACCCCGGACCCACGACCCCGGACCCACGACCCCGGACCCACGACCCCGGACCCACGACCCCGGACCCACGACCCCGGACCCACGACCCCGGACCCACGACCCCGGACCCACGACCCCGGACCCACGACCCCGGACCCACGACCCCGGACCCACGACCCCGGACCCACGAACCCTGAACCACGACCCCTTACCCACGACCCCGGACCCACGACCCCGGACCCACGACCCCGGAACCACGACCCCGGACCCACGACCCCGGACCCACGACCCCGGACCCACGACCCCGGACCCACGACCCCGGACCCACGACCCCGGACCCACGACCCCGGACCCACGACCCCGGACCCACGACCCCGGACCCACGACCCCGGACCCACGACCCCGGACCCACGACCCCGGACCCACGACCCCGGACCCACGACCCCGGACCCACGACCCCGGACCCACGACCCCGGACCCACGACCCCGGACCCACGACCCCGGACCCACGACCCCGGACCCACGACCCCGGACCCACGACCCCGGACCCACGACCCCGGACCCACGACCCCGGACCCACGACCCCGGACCCACGACCCCGGACCCACGACCCCGGACCCACGACCCCGGACCCACGACCCCGGACCCACGACCCCGGACCCACGACCCCGGACCCACGACCCCGGACCCACGACCCCGGACCCACGACCACGGACCCACGACCCCGGACCCACGACCCCGGACCCATGACCCCGGACCCATGACCCCAGACCCATGACCCCAGACCCATGACCCCAGACCAATGACCCCAGACCCATGACCCCAGACCCATGACCCCAGACCCATGACCCCAGACCCATGACCCCAGACCCATGACCCCAGACCCATGACCCCAGACCCATGACCCCAGACCCATGACCCCAGACCCATGACCCCAGACCCATGACCCCAGACCCATGACCCCAGACCAATGACCCCAGACCCATGACCCCAGACCCATGACCCCAGACCCATGACCCCAGACCCATGACCCCAGACCCATGACCCCAGACCCATGACCCCAGACCCATGACCCCAGACCCATGACCCCAGACCCATGACCCCAGACCCATGACCCCAGACCCATGACCCCAGACCCATGACCCCAGACCCATGACCCCAGACCCATGACCCCAGACCCATGACCCCAGACCCATGACCCCAGACCCATGACCCCAGACCCATGACCCCAGACCCATGACCCCAGACCCATGACCCCAGACCCATGACCCCAGACCCATGACCCCAGACCCATGACCCCAGACCCATGACCCCAGACCCATGACCCCAGACCCATGACCCCAGACCCATGACCCCAGACCCATGACCCCAGACCCATGACCCCAGACCCATGACCCCAGACCCATGACCCCAGACCCATGACCCCAGACCCATGACCCCAGACCCATGACCCCAGACCCATGACCCCAGACCCATGACCCCAGACCCATGACCTCAGACCCATGACCCCAGACCCATGACCCCAGACCCATGACCCCAGACCCATGACCCCAGACCCATGACCCCAGACCCATGACCCCAGACCCATGACCCCAGACCCATGACCACAGACCCATGACCCCGGAACCACGACCCCGGCACCAGGACCCCGGACACATGACCCCGGACCCATGACCCCGGACCCACGACCCCGGACCCACGACCCCGGACCCACGACCCCGGACCCACGACCCCGGACCCACGACCGCAGACCCATGACCCGAGACCCATGACACCAGACCCATTACCCCAGACCCATGACCCCGGAGACAGGACCACGGACCCATGACCCCGGACCCAGGACCCCGGACCCATGACCCCGGACCCATGACCCCGGTCCCATGACCCCGGTCCCATGACAACGGACCCATGACACCGGACCCATGACCCCGGACCCATGACCCCGGACCCATGACCCCGGACCCATGAACCCGGACCCGTGACCCCGGACCCGTGACCCCGGACCCGTGACTCCGGACCCATGACCACGGACCCACGACCCCGGACCCACGACCCCGGACCCACGACCCCAGACCCATGACCCCAGACCCATGACCCCAGACCCTTGACCCCAGACCCATGACCCCAGACCCATGACCCCAGACCCATGACCCCAGACCCATGACCCCTGACCCATGACCCCAGACCCATGACCCCAGACCCATGACCCCAGACCCATGACCCCAGACCCATGACCCCAGACCCATGACCCCAGACCCATGACCCCAGACCCATGACCCCAGACCCATGACCCCAGACCCATGACCCCAGACCCATGACCCCAGACCCATGACCCCAGACCCATGACCCCAGACCCATGACCCCGGACCCATGACCCCGGACCCATGACCCCGGACCCATGACCCCGGACCCATGACCCCGGACCCATGACCCCGGACCCATGACCCCGGACCCATGACCCCGGACCCATGACCCCGGACCCATGACCCCGGACCCATGACCCCGGACCCATGACCCCGGACCCATGACCCCGGACCCATGACCCCGGACCCATGACCCCGGACCCATGACCCCGGACCCATGACCCCGGACCCATGACCCCGGACCCATGACCCCGGACCCATGACCCCGGACCCATGACCCCGGACCCATGACCCCGGACCCATGACCCCGGACCCAAGACCCCGGACCCACGACCCCGGACCCACGACCCCGGACCCACGACCCCGGACCCACGACCCCGGACCCACGACCCCGGACCCACGACCCCGGACCCACGACCCCGGACTCACGACCCCGGACCCACGACCCCGGACCCACGACCCCGGACCCACGACCCCGGACCCACGACCCCGGACCCACGACCCCGGACCCACGACCCCGGACCCACGACCCCGGACCCACGACCCCGGACCCACGACCCCGGACCCACGACCCCGGACCCACGACCCCGGACCCACGACCCCGGACCCACGACCCCGGACCCACGACCCCAGACCCATGACCCCAGACCCATGACCCCAGACCCATGACCCCAGACCCATGACCCCAGACCCATGACCCCAGACCCATGACCCCAGACCCATGACCCCAGACCAATGACCCCAGACCCATGACCCCAGACCCATGACCCCAGACCCATGACCCCAGACCCATGACCACAGACCCATGACCCCGGAACCACGACCCCGGCACCAGGACCCCGGACACATGACCCCGGACCCATGACCCCGGACCCACGACCCCGGACCCACGACCCCGGACCCACGACCCCGGACCCACGACCCCGGACCCACGACCGCAGACCCATGACCCGAGACCCATGACACCAGACCCATTACCCCAGACCCATGACCCCGGAGACAGGACCACGGACCCATGACCCCGGACCCAGGACCCCGGACCCATGACCCCGGACCCATGACCCCGGTCCCATGACCCCGGTCCCATGACAACGGACCCATGACACCGGACCCATGACCCCGGACCCATGACCCCGGACCCATGACCCCGGACCCATGAACCCGGACCCGTGACCCCGGACCCGTGACCCCGGACCCGTGACTCCGGACCCATGACCACGGACCCATGACCCCGGACCCACGACCCCGGACCCACGACCCCAGACCCATGACCCCAGACCCATGACCCCAGACCCTTGACCCCAGACCCATGACCCCAGACCCATGACCCCAGACCCATGACCCCAGACCCATGACCCCAGACCCATGACCCCAGACCCATGACCCCAGACCCATGACCCCAGACCCATGACCCCAGACCCATGACCCCAGACCCATGACCCCAGACCCATGACCCCAGACCCATGACCCCAGACCCATGACCCCAGACCCATGACCCCAGACCCATGACCCCAGACCCATGACCCCAGACCCATGACCCCAGACCCATGACCCCAGACCCATGACCCCAGACCCATGACCCCAGACCCATGACCCCAGACCCATGACCCCGGACCCATGACCCCGGACCCATGACCCCGGACCCATGACCCCGGACCCATGACCCCGGACCCATGACCCCGGACCCATGACCCCGGACCCATGACCCCGGACCCATGACCCCGGACCCATGACCCCGGACCCATGACCCCGGACCCATGACCCCGGACCCATGACCCCGGACCCATGACCCCGGACCCATGACCCCGGACCCATGACCCCGGACCCATGACCCCGGACCCATGACCCCGGACCCATGACCCCGGACCCATGACCCCGGACCCATGACCCCGGACCCAAGACCCCGGACCCACGACCCCGGACCCACGACCCCGGACCCACGACCCCGGACCCACGACCCCGGACCCACGACCCCGGACCCACGACCCCGGACCCACGACCCCGGACCCACGACCCCGGACCCACGACCCCGGACCCACGACCCCGGACCCACGACCCCGGACCCACGACCCCGGACCCACGACCCCGGACCCACGACCCCGGACCCACGACCCCGGACCCACGACCCCGGACCCACGACCCCGGACCCACGACCCCGGACCCACGACCCCGGACCCACGACCCCGGACCCACGACCCCGGACCCACGACCCCGGACCCACGACCCCGGACCCACGACCCCGGACCCACGACCCCGGACCCACGACCCCGGACCCATGACCCCAGACCCATGACCCCAGACCAATGACCCCAGACCCATGACCCCAGACCCATGACCCCAGACCCATGACCCCAGACCCATGACCCCAGACCCATGACCCCAGACCCATGACCCCAGACCCATGACCCCAGACCCATGACCCCAGACCCATGACCCCGGACCCACGACCCCGGACCCACGACCCCGGACCCACGACCCCGGACCCACGACCCCGGACCCACGACCCCGGACCCACGACCCCGGACCCACGACCCCGGACCCACGACCCCAGACCCACGACCCCAGACCCATGACCCCAGACCCATGACCCCAGACCCATGACCCCAGACCCATGACCCCAGACCCATGACCCCAGACCCATGACCCCAGACCCATGACCCCAGACCCATGACCCCAGACCCATGACCCCAGACCCATGACCCCAGACCCATGACCCCAGACCCATGACCCCAGACCCATGACCCCAGACCCATGACCCCAGACCCATGACCCCAGACCCATGACCCCAGACCCATGACCCCAGACCCATGACCCCAGACCCATGACCCCAGACCCATGACTCCAGACCCATGACCCCAGACCCATGACCCCAGACCCATGACCCCAGACCCATGACCCCAGACCCATGACCCCAGACCCATGACCCCAGACCCATGACCCCGGACCCATGACCCCGGACCCATGACCCCGGACCCATGACCCCGGACCCATGACCCCGGACCCATGACCCCGGACCCATGACCCCGGACCCATGACCCCGGACCCACGACCCCGGACCCAAGACCCCGGACCCACGACCCCGGACCCACGACCCCGGACCCACGACCCCGGACCCACGACCCCGGACCCACGACCCCGGACCCACGACCCCGGACCCACGACCCCGGACCCACGACCCCGGACCCACGACCCCGGACCCACGACCCCGGACCCACGACCCCGGACCCACGACCCCGGACCCACGACCCCGGACCCACGACCCCGGACCCACGACCCCGGACCCACGACCCCGGACCCACGACCCCGGACCCACGACCCCGGACCCACGACCCCGGACCCACGACCCCGGACCCACGACCCCGGACCCACGACCCCGGACCCACGACCCCGGACCCACGACCCCGGACCCACGACCCCGGACCCACGACCCCGGACCCACGACCCCGGACCCACGACCCCGGACCCACGACCCCGGACCCATGACCCCAGACCCATGACCCCAGACCAATGACCCCAGACCCATGACCCCAGACCCATGACCCCAGACCCATGACCCCAGACCCATGACCCCAGACCCATGACCCCAGACCCATGACCCCAGACACATGACCCCAGACCCATGACCCCAGACCCATGACCCCGGACCCACGACCCCGGACCCACGACCCCGGACCCACGACCCCGGACCCACGACCCCGGACCCACGACCCCGGACCCACGACCCCGGACCCACGACCCCGGACCCACGACCCCGGACCCACGACCCCAGACCCACGACCCCAGACCCATGACCCCAGACCCATGACCCCAGACCCATGACCCCAGACCCATGACCCCAGACCCATGACCCCAGACCCATGACCCCAGACCCATGACCCCAGACCCATGACCCCAGACCCATGACCCCAGACCCATGACCCCAGACCCATGACCCCAGACCCATGACCCCAGACCCATGACCCCAGACCCATGACCCCAGACCCATGACCCCAGACCCATGACCCCAGACCCATGACCCCAGACCCATGACCCCAGACCCATGACCCCAGACCCATGACTCCAGACCCATGACCCCAGACCCATGACCCCAGACCCATGACCCCAGACCCATGACCCCAGACCCATGACCCCAGACCCATGACCCCAGACCCATGACCCCAGACCCATGACCCCGGACCCATGACCCCGGACCCATGACCCCGGACCCATGACCCCGGACCCATGACCCCGGACCCATGACCCCGGACCCATGACCCCGGACCCATGACCCCGGACCCACGACCCCGGACCCAAGACCCCGGACCCACGACCCCGGACCCACGACCCCGGACCCACGACCCCGGACCCACGACCCCGGACCCACGACCCCGGACCCACGACCCCGGACCCACGACCCCGGACCCACGACCCCGGACCCACGACCCCGGACCCACGACCCCGGACCCACGACCCCGGACCCACGACCCCGGACCCACGACCCCGGACCCACGACCCCGGACCCACGACCCCGGACCCACGACCCCGGACCCACGACCCCGGACCCACGACCCCGGACCCACGACCCCGGACCCACGACCCCGGACCCACGACCCCGGACCCACGACCCCAGAACCACGACCCCGGACCCACGACCCCGGACCCACGACCCCGGACCCACGACCCCGGACCCACGACCCCGGACCCACGACCCCGGACCCACGACCCCGGACCCACGACCCCGGACCCACGACCCCGGACCCACGACCCCGGACCCACGACCCCGGACCCACGACCCCGGACCCACGACCCCGGACCCACGACCCCGGACCCACGACCCCGGACCCACGACCCCGGACCCACGACCCCGGACCCACGACCCCGGACCCACGACCCCGGACCCACGACCCCGGACCCACGACCCCGGACCCACGACCCCGGACCCACGACCCCGGACCCACGACCCCGGACCCACGACCCCGGACCCACGACCCCGGACCCACGACCCCGGACCCACGACCCCGGACCCACGACCCCGGACCCACGACCCCGGACCCACGACCCCGGACCCACGACCCCGGACCCACGACCCCGGACCCACGACCACGGACCCACGACCCCGGACCCACGACCCCGGACCCATGACCCCGGACCCATGACCCCGGACCCATGATCCCGGACCCATGACCCCAGACCCATGACCCCAGACCCATGACCCCAGACCCATGACCCCAGACCCATGACCCCAGACCCATGACCCCAGACCCATGACCCCAGACCCATGACCCCAGACCCATGACCCCAGACCCATGACCCCAGACCCATGACCCCAGACCCATGACCCCAGACCCATGACCCCAGACCCATGACCCCAGACCCATGACCCCAGACCCATGACCCCAGACCCATGACCCCAGACCCATGACCCCAGACCCATGACCCCAGACCCATGACCCCAGACCCATGACCCCAGACCCATGACCCCAGACCCATGACCCCAGGCCCATGACCCCAGACCCATGACCCCAGACCCATGACCCCAGACCCATGACCCCAGACCCATGACTCCAGACCCATGACCCCAGACCCATGACCCCAGACCCATGACCCCAGACCCATGACCCCAGACCCATGACCCCAGACCCATGACCCCAGACCCATGACCCCAGACCCATGACCCCAGACCCATGACCCCAGACCCATGACCCCAGACCCATGACCCCAGACCCATGACCCCAGACCCATGACCCCAGAACCATGACCCCAGACCCATGACCCCAGACCCATGACTCCAGACCCATGACCCCAGACCCATGACCCCAGACCCATGACCCCAGACCCATGACCCCAGACCCATGACCCCAGACCCATGACCCCAGACCTACGACCCCGGACCCACGACCCCGGACCCACGACCCCGGAACCACGACCCCGGACCCGTGACCCCGGACCCGTGACCCCGGACCCGTGACCCCGGACCCGTGACCCCGGACCCGTGACTCCGGACCCATGACCACGGACCCATGACCCCAGACCCATGACCCCAGACCCATGACCCCAGACCCATGACCCCAGACCCATGACCCCAGACCCATGACCCCAGACCCATGACCCCAGACCCATGACCCCAGACCCATGACCCCAGACCCATGACCCCAGACCCATGACCCCAGACCCATGACCCCAGACCCATGACCCCAGACCCATGACCCCAGACCCATGACCCCAGACCCATGACCCCAGACCCATGACCCCAGACCCATGACCCCAGACCCATGACCCCAGACCCATGACCCCAGACCCATGACCCCAGACCCATGACCCCAGACCCATGACCCCAGACCCATGACCCCAGACCCATGACCCCAGACCCATGACCCCAGACCCATGACCCCAGACCCATGACCCCAGACCCATGACCCCAGACCCATGACCCCAGACCCATGACCCCAGACCCATGACCTCAGACCCATGACCCCAGACCCATGACCCCAGACCCATGACCCCAGACCCATGACCCCAGACCCATGACCCCAGACCCATGACCCCAGACCCATGACCCCAGACCCATGACCACAGACCCATGACCCCGGAACCACGACCCCGGCACCAGGACCCCGGACACATGACCCCGGACCCATGACCCCGGACCCACGACCCCGGACCCACGACCCCGGACCCACGACCCCGGACCCACGACCCCGGACCCACGACCGCAGACCCATGACCCGAGACCCATGACACCAGACCCATTACCCCAGACCCATGACCCCGGAGACAGGACCACGGACCCATGACCCCGGACCCAGGACCCCGGACCCATGACCCCGGACCCATGACCCCGGTCCCATGACCCCGGTCCCATGACAACGGACCCATGACACCGGACCCATGACCCCGGACCCATGACCCCGGACCCATGACCCCGGACCCATGAACCCGGACCCGTGACCCCGGACCCGTGACCCCGGACCCGTGACTCCGGACCCATGACCACGGACCCACGACCCCGGACCCACGACCCCGGACCCACGACCCCAGACCCATGACCCCAGACCCATGACACCAGACCCTTGACCCCAGACCCATGACCCCAGACCCATGACCCCAGACCCATGACCCCAGACCCATGACCCCTGACCCATGACCCCAGACCCATGACCCCAGACCCATGACCCCAGACCCATGACCCCAGACCCATGACCCCAGACCCATGACCCCAGACCCATGACCCCAGACCCATGACCCCAGGCCCATGACCCCAGACCCATGACCCCAGACCCATGACCCCAGACCCATGACCCCAGACCCATGACCCCGGACCCATGACCCCGGACCCATGACCCCGGACCCATGACCCCGGACCCATGACCCCGGACCCATGACCCCGGACCCATGACCCCGGACCCATGACCCCGGACCCATGACCCCGGACCCATGACCCCGGACCCATGACCCCGGACCCATGACCCCGGACCCATGACCCCGGACCCATGACCCCGGACCCATGACCCCGGACCCATGACCCCGGACCCATGACCCCGGACCCATGACCCCGGACCCATGACCCCGGACCCATGACCCCGGACCCATGACCCCGGACCCATGACCCCGGACCCATGACCCCGGACCCATGACCCCGGACCCATGACCCCGGACCCAAGACCCCGGACCCACGACCCCGGACCCACGACCCCGGACCCACGACCCCGGACCCACGACCCCGGACCCACGACCCCGGACCCACGACCCCGGACCCACGACCCCGGACTCACGACCCCGGACCCACGACCCCGGACCCACGACCCCGGACCCACGACCCCGGACCCACGACCCCGGACCCACGACCCCGGACCCACGACCCCGGACCCACGACCCCGGACCCACGACCCCGGACCCACGACCCCGGACCCACGACCCCGGACCCACGACCCCGGACCCACGACCCCGGACCCACGACCCCGGACCCACGACCCCAGACCCATGACCCCAGACCCATGACCCCAGACCCATGACCCCAGACCCATGACCCCAGACCCATGACCCCAGACCCATGACCCCAGACCCATGACCCCAGACCAATGACCCCAGACCCATGACCCCAGACCCATGACCCCAGACCCATGACCCCAGACCCATGACCACAGACCCATGACCCCGGAACCACGACCCCGGCACCAGGACCCCGGACACATGACCCCGGACCCATGACCCCGGACCCACGACCCCGGACCCACGACCCCGGACCCACGACCCCGGACCCACGACCCCGGACCCACGACCGCAGACCCATGACCCGAGACCCATGACACCAGACCCATTACCCCAGACCCATGACCCCGGAGACAGGACCACGGACCCATGACCCCGGACCCAGGACCCCGGACCCATGACCCCGGACCCATGACCCCGGTCCCATGACCCCGGTCCCATGACAACGGACCCATGACACCGGACCCATGACCCCGGACCCATGACCCCGGACCCATGACCCCGGACCCATGAACCCGGACCCGTGACCCCGGACCCGTGACCCCGGACCCGTGACTCCGGACCCATGACCACGGACCCATGACCCCGGACCCACGACCCCGGACCCACGACCCCAGACCCATGACCCCAGACCCATGACCCCAGACCCTTGACCCCAGACCCATGACCCCAGACCCATGACCCCAGACCCATGACCCCAGACCCATGACCCCAGACCCATGACCCCAGACCCATGACCCCAGACCCATGACCCCAGACCCATGACCCCAGACCCATGACCCCAGACCCATGACCCCAGACCCATGACCCCAGACCCATGACCCCAGACCCATGACCCCAGACCCATGACCCCAGACCCATGACCCCAGACCCATGACCCCAGACCCATGACCCCAGACCCATGACCCCAGACCCATGACCCCAGACCCATGACCCCAGACCCATGACCCCAGACCCATGACCCCGGACCCATGACCCCGGACCCATGACCCCGGACCCATGACCCCGGACCCATGACCCCGGACCCATGACCCCGGACCCATGACCCCGGACCCATGACCCCGGACCCATGACCCCGGACCCATGACCCCGGACCCATGACCCCGGACCCATGACCCCGGACCCATGACCCCGGACCCATGACCCCGGACCCATGACCCCGGACCCATGACCCCGGACCCATGACCCCGGACCCATGACCCCGGACCCATGACCCCGGACCCATGACCCCGGACCCATGACCCCGGACCCATGACCCCGGACCCAAGACCCCGGACCCACGACCCCGGACCCACGACCCCGGACCCACGACCCCGGACCCACGACCCCGGACCCACGACCCCGGACCCACGACCCCGGACCCACGACCCCGGACCCACGACCCCGGACCCACGACCCCGGACCCACGACCCCGGACCCACGACCCCGGACCCACGACCCCGGACCCACGACCCCGGACCCACGACCCCGGACCCACGACCCCGGACCCACGACCCCGGACCCACGACCCCGGACCCACGACCCCGGACCCACGACCCCGGACCCACGACCCCGGACCCACGACCCCGGACCCACGACCCCGGACCCACGACCCCGGACCCACGACCCCGGACCCACGACCCCGGACCCACGACCCCGGACCCACGACCCCGGACCCACGACCCCGGACCCATGACCCCAGACCCATGACCCCAGACCAATGACCCCAGACCCATGACCCCAGACCCATGACCCCAGACCCATGACCCCAGACCCATGACCCCAGACCCATGACCCCAGACCCATGACCCCAGACCCATGACCCCAGACCCATGACCCCAGACCCATGACCCCGGACCCACGACCCCGGACCCACGACCCCGGACCCACGACCCCGGACCCACGACCCCGGACCCACGACCCCGGACCCACGACCCCGGACCCACGACCCCGGACCCACGACCCCAGACCCACGACCCCAGACCCATGACCCCAGACCCATGACCCCAGACCCATGACCCCAGACCCATGACCCCAGACCCATGACCCCAGACCCATGACCCCAGACCCATGACCCCAGACCCATGACCCCAGACCCATGACCCCAGACCCATGACCCCAGACCCATGACCCCAGACCCATGACCCCAGACCCATGACCCCAGACCCATGACCCCAGACCCATGACCCCAGACCCATGACCCCAGACCCATGACCCCAGACCCATGACCCCAGACCCATGACCCCAGACCCATGACTCCAGACCCATGACCCCAGACCCATGACCCCAGACCCATGACCCCAGACCCATGACCCCAGACCCATGACCCCAGACCCATGACCCCAGACCCATGACCCCGGACCCATGACCCCGGACCCATGACCCCGGACCCATGACCCCGGACCCATGACCCCGGACCCATGACCCCGGACCCATGACCCCGGACCCATGACCCCGGACCCACGACCCCGGACCCAAGACCCCGGACCCACGACCCCGGACCCACGACCCCGGACCCACGACCCCGGACCCACGACCCCGGACCCACGACCCCGGACCCACGACCCCGGACCCACGACCCCGGACCCACGACCCCGGACCCACGACCCCGGACCCACGACCCCGGACCCACGACCCCGGACCCACGACCCCGGACCCACGACCCCGGACCCACGACCCCGGACCCACGACCCCGGACCCACGACCCCGGACCCACGACCCCGGACCCACGACCCCGGACCCACGACCCCGGACCCACGACCCCGGACCCACGACCCCGGACCCACGACCCCGGACCCACGACCCCGGACCCACGACCCCGGACCCACGACCCCGGACCCACGACCCCGGACCCACGACCCCGGACCCACGACCCCGGACCCACGACCCCGGACCCACGACCCCGGACCCATGACCCCAGACCCATGACCCCAGACCAATGACCCCAGACCCATGACCCCAGACCCATGACCCCAGACCCATGACCCCAGACCCATGACCCCAGACCCATGACCCCAGACCCATGACCCCAGACCCATGACCCCGGACCCATGACCCCGGACCCATGACCCCGGACCCATGACCCCGGACCCATGACCCCGGACCCATGACCCCGGACCCATGACCCCGGACCCATGACCCCGGACCCATGACCCCGGACCCATGACCCCGGACCCATGACCCCGGACCCATGACCCCGGACCCATGACCCCGGACCCATGACCCCGGACCCATGACCCCGGACCCATGACCCCGGACCCATGACCCCGGACCCATGACCCCGGACCCATGACCCCGGACCCATGACCCCGGACCCATGACCCCGGACCCAAGACCCCGGACCCACGACCCCGGACCCACGACCCCGGACCCACGACCCCGGACCCACGACCCCGGACCCACGACCCCGGACCCACGACCCCGGACCCACGACCCCGGACCCACGACCCCGGACCCACGACCCCGGACCCACGACCCCGGACCCACGACCCCGGACCCACGACCCCGGACCCACGACCCCGGACCCACGACCCCGGACCCACGACCCCGGACCCACGACCCCGGACCCACGACCCCGGACCCACGACCCCGGACCCACGACCCCGGACCCACGACCCCGGACCCACGACCCCGGACCCACGACCCCGGACCCACGACCCCGGACCCACGACCCCGGACCCACGACCCCGGACCCACGACCCCGGACCCACGACCCCGGACCCATGACCCCAGACCCATGACCCCAGACCAATGACCCCAGACCCATGACCCCAGACCCATGACCCCAGACCCATGACCCCAGACCCATGACCCCAGACCCATGACCCCAGACCCATGACCCCAGACCCATGACCCCAGACCCATGACCCCAGACCCATGACCCCGGACCCACGACCCCGGACCCACGACCCCGGACCCACGACCCCGGACCCACGACCCCGGACCCACGACCCCGGACCCACGACCCCGGACCCACGACCCCGGACCCACGACCCCGGACCCACGACCCCAGACCCACGACCCCAGACCCATGACCCCAGACCCATGACCCCAGACCCATGACCCCAGACCCATGACCCCAGACCCATGACCCCAGACCCATGACCCCAGACCCATGACCCCAGACCCATGACCCCAGACCCATGACCCCAGACCCATGACCCCAGACCCATGACCCCAGACCCATGACCCCAGACCCATGACCCCAGACCCATGACCCCAGACCCATGACCCCAGACCCATGACCCCAGACCCATGACCCCAGACCCATGACCCCAGACCCATGACTCCAGACCCATGACCCCAGACCCATGACCCCAGACCCATGACCCCAGACCCATGACCCCAGACCCATGACCCCAGACCCATGACCCCAGACCCATGACCCCAGACCCATGACCCCGGACCCATGACCCCGGACCCATGACCCCGGACCCATGACCCCGGACCCATGACCCCGGACCCATGACCCCGGACCCATGACCCCGGACCCATGACCCCGGACCCACGACCCCGGACCCAAGACCCCGGACCCACGACCCCGGACCCACGACCCCGGACCCACGACCCCGGACCCACGACCCCGGACCCACGACCCCGGACCCACGACCCCGGACCCACGACCCCGGACCCACGACCCCGGACCCACGACCCCGGACCCACGACCCCGGACCCACGACCCCGGACCCACGACCCCGGACCCACGACCCCGGACCCACGACCCCGGACCCACGACCCCGGACCCACGACCCCGGACCCACGACCCCGGACCCACGACCCCGGACCCACGACCCCGGACCCACGACCCCGGACCCACGACCCCGGACCCACGACCCCAGAACCACGACCCCGGACCCACGACCCCGGACCCACGACCCCGGACCCACGACCCCGGACCCACGACCCCGGACCCACGACCCCGGACCCACGACCCCGGACCCACGACCCCGGACCCACGACCCCGGACCCACGACCCCGGACCCACGACCCCGGACCCACGACCCCGGACCCACGACCCCGGACCCACGACCCCGGACCCACGACCCCGGACCCACGACCCCGGACCCACGACCCCGGACCCACGACCCCGGACCCACGACCCCGGACCCACGACCCCGGACCCACGACCCCGGACCCACGACCCCGGACCCACGACCCCGGACCCACGACCCCGGACCCACGACCCCGGACCCACGACCCCGGACCCACGACCCCGGACCCACGACCCCGGACCCACGACCCCGGACCCACGACCCCGGACCCACGACCCCGGACCCACGACCCCGGACCCACGACCCCGGACCCACGACCACGGACCCACGACCCCGGACCCACGACCCCGGACCCATGACCCCGGACCCATGACCCCGGACCCATGATCCCGGACCCATGACCCCAGACCCATGACCCCAGACCCATGACCCCAGACCCATGACCCCAGACCCATGACCCCAGACCCATGACCCCAGACCCATGACCCCAGACCCATGACCCCAGACCCATGACCCCAGACCCATGACCCCAGACCCATGACCCCAGACCCATGACCCCAGACCCATGACCCCAGACCCATGACCCCAGACCCATGACCCCAGACCCATGACCCCAGACCCATGACCCCAGACCCATGACCCCAGACCCATGACCCCAGACCCATGACCCCAGACCCATGACCCCAGACCCATGACCCCAGACCCATGACCCCAGGCCCATGACCCCAGACCCATGACCCCAGACCCATGACCCCAGACCCATGACCCCAGACCCATGACTCCAGACCCATGACCCCAGACCCATGACCCCAGACCCATGACCCCAGACCCATGACCCCAGACCCATGACCCCAGACCCATGACCCCAGACCCATGACCCCAGACCCATGACCCCAGACCCATGACCCCAGACCCATGACCCCAGACCCATGACCCCAGACCCATGACCCCAGACCCATGACCCCAGAACCATGACCCCAGACCCATGACCCCAGACCCATGACTCCAGACCCATGACCCCAGACCCATGACCCCAGACCCATGACCCCAGACCCATGACCCCAGACCCATGACCCCAGACCCATGACCCCAGACCTACGACCCCGGACCCACGACCCCGGACCCACGACCCCGGAACCACGACCCCGGACCCGTGACCCCGGACCCGTGACCCCGGACCCGTGACCCCGGACCCGTGACCCCGGACCCGTGACTCCGGACCCATGACCACGGACCCATGACCCCAGACCCATGACCCCAGACCCATGACCCCAGACCCATGACCCCAGACCCATGACCCCAGACCCATGACCCCAGACCCATGACCCCAGACCCATGACCCCAGACCCATGACCCCAGACCCATGACCCCAGACCCATGACCCCAGACCAATGACCCCAGACCCATGACCCCAGACCCATGACCCCAGACCCATGACCCCAGACCCATGACCCCAGACCCATGACCCCAGACCCATGACCCCAGACCCATGACCCCCAGACCCATGACCCCAGACCCATGACCCCAGACCCATGACCCCAGACCCATGACCCCAGACCCATGACCCCAGACCCATGACCCCAGACCCATGACCCCAGACCCATGACCCCAGACCCATGACCCCAGACCCATGACCCCAGACCCATGACCCCAGACCCATGACCCCAGACCCATGACCCCAGACCCATGACCCCAGACCCATGACACCAGACCCATGACCCCAGACCCATGACCCCAGACCCATGACCCCAGACCCATGACCCCAGACCCATGACCCCAGACCCATGACCCCAGACCCATGACCCCAGACCCATGACCCCAGACCCATGACCCCAGACCCATGACCCCAGACCCATGACCCCAGACCCATGACCCCAGACCCATGACCCCAGACCCATGACCCCAGACCCATGACCCCAGACCCATGACCCCAGACCCATGACCCCAGACCCATGACCCCAGACCCATGACCCCAGACCCATGACCCCAGACCCATGACCCCAGACCCATGACCCCAGACCCATGACCCCAGACCCATGACCCCAGACCCATGACCCCAGACCCATGACCCCAGACCCATGACCCCAGACCCATGACCCCAGACCCATGACCCCAGACCCATGACCCCAGACCCATGACCCCAGACCCATGACCCCAGACCCATGACCCCAGACCCATGACCCCAGACCCATGACCCCAGACCCATGACCCCAGACCCATGACCCCAGACCCATGACCCCAGACCCATGACCTCAGACCCATGACCCCAGACCCATGACCCCAGACCCATGACCCCAGACCCATGACCCAGACCCATGACCCCAGACCCATGACCCCAGACCCATGACCCCAGACCCATGACCACAGACCCATGACCCCGGAACCACGACCCCGGCACCAGGACCCCGGACACATGACCCCGGACCCATGACCCCGGACCCACGACCCCGGACCCACGACCCCCGGACCCACGACCCCGGACCCACGACCCCGGACCCACGACCGCAGACCCATGACCCGAGACCCATGACACCAGACCCATTACCCCAGACCCATGACCCCGGAGACAGGACCACGGACCCATGACCCCGGACCCGTGACCCCGGACCCGTGACTCCGGACCCATGACCACGGACCCACGACCCCGGACCCACGACCCCGGACCCACGACCCCAGACCCATGACCCCAGACCCATGACCCCAGACCCTTGACCCCAGACCCATGACCCCAGACCCATGACCCCAGACCCATGACCCCAGACCCATGACCCCTGACCCATGACCCCAGACCCATGACCCCAGACCCATGACCCCAGACCCATGACCCCAGACCCATGACCCCAGACCCATGACCCCCAGACCCATGACCCCAGACCCATGACCCCAGACCCATGACCCCAGACCCATGACCCCAGACCCATGACCCCAGACCCATGACCCCGGACCCATGACCCCGGACCCATGACCCCGGACCCATGACCCCGGACCCATGACCCCGGACCCATGACCCCGGACCCATGACCCCGGACCCATGACCCCGGACCCATGACCCCGGACCCATGACCCCGGACCCATGACCCCGGACCCATGACCCCGGACCCATGACCCCGGACCCATGACCCCGGACCCATGACCCCGGACCCATGACCCCCGGACCCATGACCCCGGACCCATGACCCCGGACCCATGACCCCGGACCCATGACCCCGGACCCATGACCCCGGACCCATGACCCCGGACCCATGACCCCGGACCCATGACCCCGGACCCATGACCCCGGACCCAAGACCCCGGACCCACGACCCCGGACCCACGACCCCGGACCCACGACCCCGGACCCACGACCCCGGACCCACGACCCCGGACCCACGACCCCGGACCCACGACCCCCGGACCCACGACCCCGGACCCCACGACCCCGGACCCACGACCCCGGACCCACGACCCCGGACCCACGACCCCGGACCCACGACCCCGGACCCACGACCCCGGACCCACGACCCCGGACCCACGACCCCGGACCCACGACCCCGGACCCACGACCCCGGACCCACGACCCCGGACCCACGACCCCGGACCCACGACCCCGGACCCACGACCCCGGACCCACGACCCCAGACCCATGACCCCAGACCCATGACCCCAGACCCATGACCCCAGACCCATGACCCCAGACCCATGACCCCAGACCCATGACCCCGGACCCATGACCCCGGACCCACGACCCCGGACCCACGACCCCGGACCCAAGACCCCGGACCCACGACCCCGGACCCACGACCCCGGACCCACGACCCCGGACCCACGACCCCGGACCCACGACCCCGGACCCACGACCCCGGACCCACGACCCCGGACCCCACGACCCCGGACCCACGACCCCGGACCCACGACCCCGGACCCACGACCCCGGACCCACGACCCCGGACCCACGACCCCGGACCCACGACCCCGGACCCACGACCCCGGACCCACGACCCCGGAACCACGACCCCCGGACCCACGACCCCCGGACCCACGACCCCGGACCCACGACCCCGGACCCACGACCCCGGACCCACGACCCCGGACCCACGACCCCGGACCCACGACCCCGGACCCACGACCCCGGACCCACGACCCCGGACCCACGACCCCGGACCCACGACCCCGGACCCACGACCCCGGACCCACGACCCCGGACCCACGACCCCCGGACCCACGACCCCGGACCCACGACCCCGGACCCACGACCCCGGACCCACGACCCCGGACCCACGACCCCGGACCCACGACCCCGGACCCACGACCCCGGACCCACGACCCCGGACCCACGACCCCGGACCCACGACCCCGGACCCACGACCCCGGACCCACGACCCCGGACCCACGACCCCGGACCCACGACCCCGGACCCACGACCCCGGACCCACGACCCCGGACCCACGACCCCGGACCCACGACCCCGGACCCACGACCCCGGACCCACGACCCCGGACCCACGACCCCGGACCCACGACCCCGGACCCACGACCCGGACCCACGACCCCGGACCCACGACCCCCGGACCCACGACCCCGGACCCACGACCCCGGACCCACGACCCCCGGACCCACGACCCGGACCCACGACCCCGGACCCACGACCCCGGACCCACGACCCCGGACCCACGACCCCGGACCCACGACCCCGGACCCACGACCCCGGACCCACGACCCCGGACCCACGACCCCGGACCCACGACCCGGCCACGACCCCGGACCCACGACCCCGGACCCACGACCCGGACCCACGACCCGACCACGACCCGGACCCACGACCCCGGACCCACGACCCCCGGACCCACGACCCCGGACCCACGACCCCGGACCCACGACCCCGGACCCACGACCCCGGACCCACGACCCCGGACCCACGACCCCGGACCCACGACCCCGGACCCACGGCCCCGGACCCACGACCCCGGACCCACGACCCCGGACCCACGACCCCGGACCCACGACCCCGGACCCATGACCCCGGACCCATGACCCCGGACCCATGACCCCGGACCCATGACCCCGGACACATGACCCCGGACCCATGACCCCGGACCCATGACCCCGGACCCATGACCCCGGACCCATGACCCCGGACCCATGACCCCGGACCCATGACCCCAGACCCATGACCCCAGACCCATGACCCCAGACCCATGACCCCAGACCCATGACCCCAGACCCATGACCCCAGACCCATGACCCCAGACCCATGACCCCAGACCCATGACCCCAGACCCATGACCCCAGACCCATGACCCCAGACCCATGACCCCAGACCCATGACCCCAGACCCATGACCCCAGACCCATGACCCCAGACCCATGACCCCAGACCCATGACCCCAGACCCATGACCCCAGACCCATGACCCCCAGACCCATGACCCCAGACCCCATGACCCCAGACCCATGACCCCAGACCCATGACCCCAGACCCATGACCCCAGACCCATGACCCCAGACCCATGACCCCAGACCCATGACCCCAGACCCATGACCCCAGACCCATGACCCCAGACCCATGACCCCAGACCCATGACCCCAGACCCATGACCCCAGACCCATGACCCCAGACCCATGACCCCAGACCCATGACCCCAGACCCATGACCCCCAGACCCATGACCCCAGACCCATGACCCCAGACCCATGACCCCAGACCCATGACCCCAGACCCATGACCCCAGACCCATGACCCCAGACCCATGACCCCAGACCCATGACCCCAGACCCATGACCCCAGACCCATGACCCCAGACCCATGACCCAGACCCATGACCCCAGACCCATGACCCCAGACCCATGACCCCCAGACCCATGACCCCAGACCCATGACCCCAGACCCATGACCCCAGACCCATGACCCCAGACCCATGACCCCCAGACCCATGACCCCAGACCCATGACCCCAGACCCATGACCCCAGACCCATGACCCCAGACCCATGACCCCAGACCCATGACCCCAGACCCATGACCCCAGACCCATGACCCCAGACCCATGACCCCAGACCCATGACCCCAGACCCATGACCCCAGACCCATGACCCCAGACCCATGACCCCAGACCCATGACCCCAGACCCATGACCCCAGACCCATGACCCCAGACCCATGACCCCAGACCCATGACCCCAGACCCATGACCCCAGACCCATGACCCCAGACCCATGACCCCAGACCCATGACCCCAGACCCATGACCCCAGACCCATGACCCCAGACCCATGACCCCAGACCCATGACCCCCAGACCCATGACCCCAGACCCATGACCCCAGACCCATGACCCCAGACCCATGACCCCAGACCCATGACCCCAGACCCATGACCCCAGACCCATGACCCAGACCCATGACCCCAGACCCATGACCCCAGACCCATGACCCCAGACCCATGACCCCAGACCCATGACCCCAGACCCATGACCCCAGACCATGACCCCAGACCCATGACCCCAGACCCATGACCCCAGACCCATGACCCCAGACCCATGACCCCAGACCCATGACCCCAGACCCATGACCCCAGACCCATGACCCCAGACCCATGACCCCAGACCCATGACCCCAGACCCATGACCCCAGACCCATGACCCCAGACCCATGACCCCAGACCCATGACCCCAGACCCATGACCCCAGACCCATGACCCCAGACCCATGACCCCAGACCCATGACCCCAGACCCATGACCCCAGACCCATGACCCCAGACCCATGACCCCAGACCCATGACCCCAGACCCATTACCCCAGACCCATGACCCCAGACCCATGACCCCAGACCCATGACCCCAGACCCATGACCCCAGACCCATGACCCCAGACCCATGACCCCAGACCCATGACCCCAGACCCATGACCCCAGACCCATGACCCCAGACCCATGACCCCAGACCCATGACCCCAGACCCATGACCCCAGACCCATGACCCCAGACCCATGACCCCAGACCCATGACCCCAGACCCATGACCCCAGACCCATGACCCCAGACCCATGACCCCAGACCCATGACCCCGGACCCATGACCCCAGACCCATGACCCCAGACCCATGACCCCGGACCCATGACCCCGGACCCATGACCCCGGACCCATGACCCCGGACCCATGACCCCCGGACCCATGACCCCGGACCCATGACCCCGGACCCATGACCCCGGACCCATGACCCCGGACCCATGACCCCGGACCCATGACCCCGGACCCATGACCCCGGACCCATGACCCCGGACCCATGACCCCGGACCCATGACCCCGGACCCATGACCCCGGACCCATGACCCCGGACCCATGACCCCGGACCCATGACCCCGGACCCATGACCCCGGACCCATGACCCCGGACCCAGGACCCCGGACCCACGACCCCGGACCCACGACCCCGGACCCACGACCCCGGACCCACGACCCCGGACCCACGACCCCGGACCCACGACCCCGGACCCACGACCCCGGACCCACGACCCCGGACCCACGACCCCGGACCCACGACCCCGGACCCACGACCCCGGACCCACGACCCCGGACCCACGACCCCGGACCCACGACCCCGGACCCACGACCCCGGACCCACGACCCCGGACCCACGACCCCGGACCCACGACCCCGGACCCACGACCCCGGACCCACGACCCCGGACCCACGACCCCGGACCCACGACCCCGGACCCACGACCCCGGACCCACGACCCCGGACCCACGACCCCGGACCCACGACCCCGGACCCACGACCCCGGACCCACGACCCCGGACCCACGACCCCGGACCCACGACCCCGGACCCACGACCCCGGACCCACGACCCCGGACCCACGACCCCGGACCCACGACCCCGGACCCACGACCCCGGACCCACGACCCCGGACCCACGACCCCGGACCCACGACCCCGGACCCACGACCCCGGACCCACGACCCCGGACCCACGACCCCGGACCCACGACCCCGGACCCACGACCCCGGACCCACGGCCCCGGACCCACGACCCCGGACCCACGACCCCGGACCCACGACCCCGGACCCACGACCCCGGACCCATGACCCCGGACCCATGACCCCGGACCCATGACCCCGGACACATGACCCCGGACCCATGACCCCGGACCCATGACCCCGGACCCATGACCCCAGACCCATGACCCCAGACCCATGACCCCAGACCCATGACCCCAGACCCATGACCCCAGACCCATGACCCCGGACCCACGACCCCGGACCCACGACCCCGGACCCACGACCCCGGACCCACGACCCCGGACCCACGACCCCGGACCCACGACCCCGGACCCACGACCCCGGACCCACGACCCCGGACCCACGACCCCGGACCCACGACCCCGGACCCACGACCCCGGACCCACGACCCCGGACCCACGACCCCGGACCCACGACCCCGGACCCACGACCCCGGACCCACGACCCCGGACCCACGGCCCCGGACCCACGACCCCGGACCCACGACCCCGGACCCACGACCCCGGACCCACGACCCCGGACCCATGACCCCGGACCCATGACCCCGGACCCATGACCCCGGACACATGACCCCGGACCCATGACCCCGGACCCATGACCCCGGACCCATGACCCCAGACCCATGACCCCAGACCCATGACCCCAGACCCATGACCCCAGACCCATGACCCCAGACCCATGACCCCAGACCCATGACCCCAGACCCATGACCCCAGACCCATGACCCCAGACCCATGACCCCAGACCCATGACCCCAGACCCATGACCCCAGACCCATGACCCCAGACCCATGACCCCAGACCCATGACCCCAGACCCATGACCCCAGACCCATGACCCCAGACCCATGACCCCAGACCCATGACCCCAGACCCATGACCCCAGACCCATGACCCCAGACCCATGACCCCAGACCCATGACCCCAGACCCATGACCCCAGACCCATGACCCCAGACCCATGACCCCAGACCCATGACCCCAGACCCATGACCCCAGACCCATGACCCCAGACCCATGACCCCAGACCCATGACCCCAGACCCATGACCCCAGACCCATGACTCCAGACCCATGACCCCAGACCCATGACCCCAGACCCATGACCCCAGACCCATGACCCCGGACCCATGACCCCGGACCCATGACCCCGGACCCATGACCCCGGACCCATGACCCCGGACCCATGACCCCGGACCCATGACCCCGGACCCATGACCCCGGGCCCATGACCCCGGACCCATGACCCCGGACCCATGACCCCGGACCCACGACCCCGGACCCACGACCCCGGACCCACGACCCCGGACCCACGACCCCGGACCCACGACCCCGGACCCACGACC
>OX122889.2:77857695-77886073 GCA_944738655.2 Andrena hattorfiana
ATCCCAAACCCATGACCCGAGACCCATGACCCCGGACCCATGACCCCGGACCCATGACCCCGGACCCATGACCCCGGACCCATGACCCCGGACCCATGACCCCGGACCCATGACCCCGGACCCACGACACCGGACACACGACGCCGGACCCACGACGCCGGACCCACGACCCAGGACCCATGACTCCGGACCCATGACCCCGGACTCATGACCCCGGACTCATGACCCCGGACTCATGACACCGGACTCATGACACCGGATTCATGACCCCGGAACCATGACCCCGGACCCATGACCCCGGACCCATGTCCCCGGACCCATGACCCCGGACCCATGACCCCGGAACCATGACCCCGGACCCATGACCCCGGACCCATGACCCCGGACCCATGACCCCGGACCCATGACCCCGGACCCATGACCCCGGACCCATGACCCCGGACCCATGACCCCGGACCCATGACCCCGGACCCATGACCCCGGACCCATGACCCCGGACCCATGACCCCGGACCCATGACCCCGGACCCATGACCCCGGACCCATGACCCCGGACCCATGACCCCGGACCCATGACCCCGGACCCATGACCCCGGACCCATGACCCCGGACCCATGACCCCGGACCCATGACCCCGGACCCATGACCCCGGACCCATGACCCCGGACCCATGACCCCGGACCCATGACCCCGGACCCATGACCCCAGACCCATGACCCCAGACCCATGACCCCAGGCCCATGACCCCAGACCCATGACCCCAGACCCATGACCCCAGACCCATGACCCCAGACCCATGACCCCAGACCCATGACCCCAGACCCATGACCCCAGACCCATGACCCCAGACCCATGACCCCAGACCCATGACCCCAGACCCATGACCCCAGACCCATGACCCCAGACCCATGACCCCAGACCCATGACCCCAGACCCATGACCCCAGACCCATGACCCCAGACCCATGACCCCAGACCCATGACCCCAGACCCATGACCCCAGACTCATGACCCCAGACCCATGACCCCAGACCCATGACCCCAGACCCATGACCCCAGAAACATGACCCCCGACACATGGCCCCTGACCCATGACTAAGGATCCATGACCCGGGATCCATGACCCCGGACCCATGACACCGGTCCCATGACCCCGGTCCCATGACCCCAGACCCATGACACCAGACCCATGACCCCAGACCCATGACCCCAGTCCCATGACCCCAGACCCGTGACCCCAGACCCGTGACCCCAGACCCGTGACCCCAGACCCATGACCCCAGACCCATGACCCCAAACCCATGACCCGAGACCCATGACGCCGGACCCATGTCCCCGGACCCATGACACCGGACCCATGACCCCGGACCCATGACCCCGGACCCATGACCCCCGACCCATGACCCCAGACCCATGACCCCAGACCCATGACCCCAGACCCATGACCCCAGACCCATGACCCCAGACCCATGACCCCAGACCCATGACCCCAGACCCATGACCCCAGACCCATGACCCCAGACCCATGACCCCAGACTCATGACCCCAGACCCATGACCCCAGACCCATGACCCCAGACCCATGACCCCAGAAACATGACCCCCGACACATGGCCCCTGACCCATGACTAAGGATCCATGACCCGGGATCCATGACCCCGGACCCATGACCCCGGACCCATGACCCCGGACCCATGACCCCGGACCCATGACCCCGGACCCATGACCCCGGACCCATGACCCCGGACCCATGACCCCGGACCCATGACCCCGGACCCATGACCCCGGACCCATGACCCCGGACCCATGACCCCGGACCCATGACCCCGGACCCATGACCCCGGACCCATGACCCCGGACCCATGACCCCGGACCCATGACCCCGGACCCATGACCCCGGACCCATGACCCCGGACCCATGACCCCGGACCCATGACCCCGGACCCATGACCCCGGACCCATGACCCCGGACCCATGACCCCGGACCCATGACCCCGGACCCATGACCCCGGACCCATGACCCCGGACCCATGACCCCGGACCCATGACCCCGGACCCATGACCCCGGACCCATGACCCCGGACCCATGACCCCGGACCCATGACCCGGGACCCATGACCCCGGAACCATGACCCCGGACCCATGACCCCGGACCCATGACCCCGGACCCATGACCCCGGACCCATGACCCCGGACCCATGACCCCGGACCCATGACCCCGGACCCATGACCCCGGACCCATGACCCCGGACCCATGACCCCGGACCCATGACCCCGGACCCATGACCCCGGACCCATGACCCCGGACCCATGACCCCGGACCCATGACCCCGGACCCATGACCCCGGACCCATGACCCCGGACCCATGACCCCGGACCCATGACCCCGGACCCATGACCCCGGACCCATGACCCCGGACCCATGACCCCGGACCCATGACCCCGGACCCATGACCCCGGACCCATGACCCCGGACCCATGACCCCGGACCCATGACCCCGGACCCATGACCCCGGACCCATGACCCCGGACCCATGACCCCGGACCCATGACCCCGGACCCATGACCCCGGACCCATGACCCCGGACCCATGACCCCGGACCCATGACCCCGGACCCATGACCCCGGACCCATGACCCCGGACCCATGACCCCGGACCCATGACCCCGGACCCATGACCCCGGACCCATGACCCCGGACCCATGACCCCGGACCCATGACCCCGGACCCATGACCCCAGACCCATGACCCCAGACCCATGACCCCAGGCCCATGACCCCAGACCCATGACCCCAGACCCATGACCCCAGACCCATGACCCCAGACCCATGACCCCAGACCCATGACCCCAGACCCATGACCCCAGACCCATGACCCCAGACCCATGACCCCAGACCCATGACCCCAGACCCATGACCCCAGACCCATGACCCCAGACCCATGACCCCAGACCCATGACCCCAGACCCATGACCCCAGACTCATGACCCCAGACCCATGACCCCAGACCCATGACCCCAGACCCATGACCCCAGAAACATGACCCCCGACACATGGCCCCTGACCCATGACTAAGGATCCATGACCCGGGATCCATGACCCCGGACCCATGACACCGGTCCCATGACCCCGGTCCCATGACCCCAGACCCATGACACCAGACCCATGACCCCAGACCCATGACCCCAGTCCCATGACCCCAGACCCGTGACCCCAGACCCGTGACCCCAGACCCGTGACCCCAGACCCATGACCCCAGACCCATGACCCCAAACCCATGACCCGAGACCCATGACGCCGGACCCATGACCCCGGACCCATGACACCGGACCCATGACCCCGGACCCATGACCCCGGACCCATGACCCCCGACCCATGACCCCAGACCCATGACCCCAGACCCATGACCCCAGACCCATGACCCCAGACCCATGACCCCAGACCCATGACCCCAGACCCATGACCCCAGACCCATGACCCCAGACCCATGACCCCAGACCCATGACCCCAGACTCATGACCCCAGACCCATGACCCCAGACCCATGACCCCAGACCCATGACCCCAGAAACATGACCCCCGACACATGGCCCCTGACCCATGACTAAGGATCCATGACCCGGGATCCATGACCCCGGACCCATGACCCCGGACCCATGACCCCGGACCCATGACCCCGGACCCATGACCCCGGACCCATGACCCCGGACCCATGACCCCGGACCCATGACCCCGGACCCATGACCCCGGACCCATGACCCCGGACCCATGACCCCGGACCCATGACCCCGGACCCATGACCCCGGACCCATGACCCCGGACCCATGACCCCGGACCCATGACCCCGGACCCATGACCCCGGACCCATGACCCCGGACCCATGACCCCGGACCCATGACCCCGGACCCATGACCCCGGACCCATGACCCCGGACCCATGACCCCGGACCCATGACCCCGGACCCATGACCCCGGACCCATGACCCCGGACCCATGACCCCGGACCCATGACCCCGGACCCATGACCCCGGACCCATGACCCGGGACCCATGACCCCGGAACCATGACCCCGGACCCATGACCCCGGACCCATGACCCCGGACCCATGACCCCGGACCCATGACCCCGGACCCATGACCCCGGACCCATGACCCCGGACCCATGACCCCGGACCCATGACCCCGGACCCATGACCCCGGACCCATGACCCCGGACCCATGACCCCGGACCCCTGACCCCGGACCCATGACCCCGGACCCATGACCCCGGACCCATGACCCCGGACCCATGACCCCGGACCCATGACCCCGGACCCATGACCCCGGACCCATGACCCCGGACCCATGACCCCGGACCCATGACCCCGGACCCATGACCCCGGACCCATGACCCCGGACCCATGACCCCGGACCCATGACCCCGGACCCATGACCCCGGACCCATGACCCCGGACCCATGACCCCGGACCCATGACCCCGGACCCATGACCCCGGACCCATGACCCCGGACCCATGACCCCGGACCCATGACCCCGGACCCATGACCCCGGACCCATGACCCCGGACCCATGACCCCGGACCCATGACCCCGGACCCATGACCCCGGACCCATGACCCCGGACCCATGACCCCGGACCCATGACCCCGGACCCATGACCCCGGACCCATGACCCCGGACCCATGACCCCGGACCCATGACCCCGGACCCATGACCCCGGACCCATGACCCCGGACCCATGACCCCGGACCCATGACCCCGGACCCATGACCCCGGACCCATGACCCCGGACCCATGACCCCGGACCCATGACCCCGGACCCATGACCCCGGACCCATGACCCCGGACCCATGACCCCGGACCCATGACCCCGGACCCATGACCCCGGACCCATGACCCCGGACCCATGACCCCGGACCCATGACCCCGGACCCATGACCCCGGACCCATGACCCCGGACCCATGACCCCGGACCCATGACCCCGGACCCATGACCCCGGACCCATGACCCCGGACCCATGACCCCGGACCCATGACCCCGGACCCATGACCCCGGACCCATGACCCCGGACCCATGACCCCGGACCCATGACCCCGGACCCATGACCCCGGACCCATGACCCCGGACCCATGACCCCGGACCCATGACCCCGGACCCATGACCCCGGACCCATGACCCCGGACCCATGACCCCGGACCCATGACCCCGGACCCATGACCCCGGACCCATGACCCCGGACCCATGACCCCGGACCCATGACCCCGGACCCATGACCCCGGACCCATGACCCCGGACCCATGACCCCGGACCCATGACCCCGGACCCATGACCCCGGACCCATGACCCCGGACCCATGACCCCGGACCCATGACCCCGGACCCATGACCCCGGACCCATGACCCCGGACCCATGACCCCGGACCCATGACCCCGGACCCATGACCCCGGACCCATGACCCCGGACCCATGACCCCGGACCCATGACCCCGGACCCATGACCCCGGACCCATGACCCCGGACCCATGACCCCAGACCCATGACCCCAGACCCATGACCCCAGACCCATGACCCCAGACCCATGACCCCAGACCCATGACCCCAGACCCATGACCCCAGACCCATGACCCCAGACCCATGACCCCAGACCCATGACCCCAGACCCATGACCCCAGACCCATGACCCCAGACCCATGACCCCAGACCCATGACCCCAGACCCATGACCCCAGACCCATGACCCCAGACCCATGACCCCAGACCCATGACCCCAGACCCATGACCCCAGACCCATGACCCCAGACCCATGACCCCAGACCCATGACCCCAGACCCATGACCCCAGACCCATGACCCCAGACCCATGACCCCAAACCCATGACCCGAGACCCATGACCCCGGACCCATGACCACGGACCCATGACCCCGGACCCATGACCCCGGACCCATGACCCCAGACCCATGACCCCAGACCCATGACCCCAGACCCATGACCCCAGACCCATGACCCCAGACCCATGACACCGGTCCCATGACCCTGGTCCCATGACCCCAGACCCATGACACCAGACCCATGACCCCAGACCCATGACCCCAGTCCCATGACCCCAGACCCGTGACCCCAGACCCGTGACCCCAGACCCGTGACCCCAGACCCATGATCCAAGACCCATGATCCCAAACCCATGACCCGAGACCCATGACCCCGGACCCATGACCCCGGACCCATGACCCCGGACCCATGACCCCGGACCCATGACCCCGGACCCATGACCCCGGACCCATGACCCCGGACCCACGACACCGGACACACGACCCCGGACCCACGACGCCGGACCCACGACCCAGGACCCATGACGCCGGACCCATGACCCCGGACCCATGACACCGGACCCATGACCCCGGACCCATGACCCCGGACCCATGACCCCCGACCCATGACCCCAGACCCATGACCCCAGACCCATGACCCCAGACCCATGACCCCAGACCCATGACCCCAGACCCATGACCCCAGACCCATGACCCCAGACCCATGACCCCAGACCCATGACCCCAGACCCATGACCCCAGACCCATGACCCCAGACCCATGACCCCAGACCCATGACCCCAGACCCATGACCCCGGACCCATGACTCCGGACCCATGACCGCGGACTCATGACCCCGGACTCATGACCCCGGACTCATGACCCCGGACTCATGACACCGGACTCATGACACCGGATTCATGACCCCGGAACCATGACCCCGGACCCATGACCCCGGACCCATGACACCGGACCCATGACCCCGGACCCATGACCCCAGACCCATGACCCCAGACCCATGACCCCAGACCCATGACACCGGTCCCATGACCCTGGTCCCATGACCCCAGACCCATGACACCAGACCCATGACCCCAGACCCATGACCCCAGTCCCATGACCCCAGACCCGTGACCCCAGACCCGTGACCCCAGACCCGTGACCCCAGACCCATGACCCAAGACCCATGATCCCAAACCCATGACCCGAGACCCATGACCCCGGACCCATGACCCCGGACCCATGACCCCGGACCCATGACCCCGGACCCATGACCCCGGACCCATGACCCCGGACCCATGACCCCGGACCCACGACACCGGACACACGACGCCGGACCCACGACGCCGGACCCACGACCCAGGACCCATGACTCCGGACCCATGACCCCGGACTCATGACCCCGGACTCATGACCCCGGACTCATGACACCGGACTCATGACACCGGATTCATGACCCCGGAACCATGACCCCGGACCCATGACCCCGGACCCATGTCCCCGGACCCATGACCCCGGACCCATGACCCCGGAACCATGACCCCGGACCCATGACCCCGGACCCATGACCCCGGACCCATGACCCCGGACCCATGACCCCGGACCCATGACCCCGGACCCATGACCCCGGACCCATGACCCCGGACCCATGACCCCGGACCCATGACCCCGGACCCATGACCCCGGACCCATGACCCCGGACCCATGACCCCGGACCCATGACCCCGGACCCATGACCCCGGACCCATGACCCCGGACCCATGACCCCGGACCCATGACCCCGGACCCATGACCCCGGACCCATGACCCCGGACCCATGACCCCGGACCCATGACCCCGGACCCATGACCCCGGACCCATGACCCCGGACCCATGACCCCGGACCCATGACCCCAGACCCATGACCCCAGACCCATGACCCCAGGCCCATGACCCCAGACCCATGACCCCAGACCCATGACCCCAGACCCATGACCCCAGACCCATGACCCCAGACCCATGACCCCAGACCCATGACCCCAGACCCATGACCCCAGACCCATGACCCCAGACCCATGACCCCAGACCCATGACCCCAGACCCATGACCCCAGACCCATGACCCCAGACCCATGACCCCAGACCCATGACCCCAGACCCATGACCCCAGACCCATGACCCCAGACGCATGACCCCAGACCCATGACCCCAGACCCATGACCCCAGACCCATGACCCCAGACTCATGACCCCAGACCCATGACCCCAGACCCATGACCCCAGACCCATGACCCCAGAAACATGACCCCCGACACATGGCCCCTGACCCATGACTAAGGATCCATGACCCGGGATCCATGACCCCGGACCCATGACACCGGTCCCATGACCCCGGTCCCATGACCCCAGACCCATGACACCAGACCCATGACCCCAGACCCATGACCCCAGTCCCATGACCCCAGACCCGTGACCCCAGACCCGTGACCCCAGACCCGTGACCCCAGACCCATGACCCCAGACCCATGACCCCAAACCCATGACCCGAGACCCATGACGCCGGACCCATGTCCCCGGACCCATGACACCGGACCCATGACCCCGGACCCATGACCCCGGACCCATGACCCCCGACCCATGACCCCAGACCCATGACCCCAGACCCATGACCCCAGACCCATGACCCCAGACCCATGACCCCAGACCCATGACCCCAGACCCATGACCCCAGACCCATGACCCCAGACCCATGACCCCAGACTCATGACCCCAGACCCATGACCCCAGACCCATGACCCCAGACCCATGACCCCAGAAACATGACCCCCGACACATGGCCCCTGACCCATGACTAAGGATCCATGACCCGGGATCCATGACCCCGGACCCATGACCCCAGACCCATGACCCCAGACCCATGACCCCAGACCCATGACCCCAGACCCATGACCCCAGACCCATGACCCCAGACCCATGACCCCAAACCCATGACCCGAGACCCATGACCCCGGACCCATGACCACGGACCCATGACACCGGACCCATGACCCCGGACCCATGACCCCAGACCCATGACCCCAGACCCATGACCCCAGACCCATGACCCCAGACCCATGACCCCAGACCCATGACACCGGTCCCATGACCCTGGTCCCATGACCCCAGACCCATGACACCAGACCCATGACCCCAGACCCATGACCCCAGTCCCATGACCCCAGACCCGTGACCCCAGACCCGTGACCCCAGACCCGTGACCCCAGACCCATGATCCAAGACCCATGATCCCAAACCCATGACCCGAGACCCATGACCCCGGACCCATGACCCCGGACCCATGACCCCGGACCCATGACCCCGGACCCATGACCCCGGACCCATGACCCCGGACCCATGACCCCGGACCCACGACACCGGACACACGACCCCGGACCCACGACGCCGGACCCACGACCCAGGACCCATGACGCCGGACCCATGACCCCGGACCCATGACACCGGACCCATGACCCCGGACCCATGACCCCGGACCCATGACCCCCGACCCATGACCCCAGACCCATGACCCCAGACCCATGACCCCAGACCCATGACCCCAGACCCATGACCCCAGACCCATGACCCCAGACCCATGACCCCAGACCCATGACCCCAGACCCATGACCCCAGACCCATGACCCCAGACCCATGACCCCAGACCCATGACCCCAGACCCATGACCCCAGACCCATGACCCCAGACCCATGACCCCGGACCCATGACTCCGGACCCATGACCGCGGACTCATGACCCCGGACTCATGACCCCGGACTCATGACCCCGGACTCATGACACCGGACTCATGACACCGGATTCATGACCCCGGAACCATGACCCCGGACCCATGACCCCGGACCCATGACACCGGACCCATGACCCCGGACCCATGACCCCAGACCCATGACCCCAGACCCATGACCCCAGACCCATGACACCGGTCCCATGACCCTGGTCCCATGACCCCAGACCCATGACACCAGACCCATGACCCCAGACCCATGACCCCAGTCCCATGACCCCAGACCCGTGACCCCAGACCCGTGACCCCAGACCCGTGACCCCAGACCCATGACCCAAGACCCATGATCCCAAACCCATGACCCGAGACCCATGACCCCGGACCCATGACCCCGGACCCATGACCCCGGACCCATGACCCCGGACCCATGACCCCGGACCCATGACCCCGGACCCATGACCCCGGACCCACGACACCGGACACACGACGCCGGACCCACGACGCCGGACCCACGACCCAGGACCCATGACTCCGGACCCATGACCCCGGACTCATGACCCCGGACTCATGACCCCGGACTCATGACACCGGACTCATGACACCGGATTCATGACCCCGGAACCATGACCCCGGACCCATGACCCCGGACCCATGTCCCCGGACCCATGACCCCGGACCCATGACCCCGGAACCATGACCCCGGACCCATGACCCCGGACCCATGACCCCGGACCCATGACCCCGGACCCATGACCCCGGACCCATGACCCCGGACCCATGACCCCGGACCCATGACCCCGGACCCATGACCCCGGACCCATGACCCCGGACCCATGACCCCGGACCCATGACCCCGGACCCATGACCCCGGACCCATGACCCCGGACCCATGACCCCGGACCCATGACCCCGGACCCATGACCCCGGACCCATGACCCCGGACCCATGACCCCGGACCCATGACCCCGGACCCATGACCCCGGACCCATGACCCCGGACCCATGACCCCGGACCCATGACCCCGGACCCATGACCCCGGACCCATGACCCCAGACCCATGACCCCAGACCCATGACCCCAGGCCCATGACCCCAGACCCATGACCCCAGACCCATGACCCCAGACCCATGACCCCAGACCCATGACCCCAGACCCATGACCCCAGACCCATGACCCCAGACCCATGACCCCAGACCCATGACCCCAGACCCATGACCCCAGACCCATGACCCCAGACCCATGACCCCAGACCCATGACCCCAGACCCATGACCCCAGACCCATGACCCCAGACCCATGACCCCAGACCCATGACCCCAGACCCATGACCCCAGACCCATGACCCCAGACCCATGACCCCAGACCCATGACCCCAGACTCATGACCCCAGACCCATGACCCCAGACCCATGACCCCAGACCCATGACCCCAGAAACATGACCCCCGACACATGGCCCCTGACCCATGACTAAGGATCCATGACCCGGGATCCATGACCCCGGACCCATGACACCGGTCCCATGACCCCGGTCCCATGACCCCAGACCCATGACACCAGACCCATGACCCCAGACCCATGACCCCAGTCCCATGACCCCAGACCCGTGACCCCAGACCCGTGACCCCAGACCCGTGACCCCAGACCCATGACCCCAGACCCATGACCCCAAACCCATGACCCGAGACCCATGACGCCGGACCCATGTCCCCGGACCCATGACACCGGACCCATGACCCCGGACCCATGACCCCGGACCCATGACCCCCGACCCATGACCCCAGACCCATGACCCCAGACCCATGACCCCAGACCCATGACCCCAGACCCATGACCCCAGACCCATGACCCCAGACCCATGACCCCAGACCCATGACCCCAGACCCATGACCCCAGACCCATGACCCCAGACTCATGACCCCAGACCCATGACCCCAGACCCATGACCCCAGACCCATGACCCCAGAAACATGACCCCCGACACATGGCCCCTGACCCATGACTAAGGATCCATGACCCGGGATCCATGACCCCGGACCCATGACCCCGGACCCATGACCCCGGACCCATGACCCCGGACCCATGACCCCGGACCCATGACCCCGGACCCATGACCCCGGACCCATGACCCCGGACCCATGACCCCGGACCCATGACCCCGGACCCATGACCCCGGACCCATGACCCCGGACCCATGACCCCGGACCCATGACCCCGGACCCATGACCCCGGACCCATGACCCCGGACCCATGACCCCGGACCCATGACCCCGGACCCATGACCCCGGACCCATGACCCCGGACCCATGACCCCGGACCCATGACCCCGGACCCATGACCCCGGACCCATGACCCCGGACCCATGACCCCGGACCCATGACCCCGGACCCATGACCCCGGACCCATGACCCCGGACCCATGACCCCGGACCCATGACCCCGGACCCATGACCCCGGACCCATGACCCCGGACCCATGACCCGGGACCCATGACCCCGGAACCATGACCCCGGACCCATGACCCCGGACCCATGACCCCGGACCCATGACCCCGGACCCATGACCCCGGACCCATGACCCCGGACCCATGACCCCGGACCCATGACCCCGGACCCATGACCCCGGACCCATGACCCCGGACCCATGACCCCGGACCCATGACCCCGGACCCATGACCCCGGACCCATGACCCCGGACCCATGACCCCGGACCCATGACCCCGGACCCATGACCCCGGACCCATGACCCCGGACCCATGACCCCGGACCCATGACCCCGGACCCATGACCCCGGACCCATGACCCCGGACCCATGACCCCGGACCCATGACCCCGGACCCATGACCCCGGACCCATGACCCCGGACCCATGACCCCGGACCCATGACCCCGGACCCATGACCCCGGACCCATGACCCCGGACCCATGACCCCGGACCCATGACCCCGGACCCATGACCCCGGACCCATGACCCCGGACCCATGACCCCGGACCCATGACCCCGGACCCATGACCCCGGACCCATGACCCCGGACCCATGACCCCGGACCCATGACCCCGGACCCATGACCCCGGACCCATGACCCCGGACCCATGACCCCGGACCCATGACCCCGGACCCATGACCCCGGACCCATGACCCCGGACCCATGACCCCGGACCCATGACCCCGGACCCATGACCCCGGACCCATGACCCCGGACCCATGACCCCGGACCCATGACCCCGGACCCATGACCCCGGACCCATGACCCCGGACCCATGACCCCGGACCCATGACCCCGGACCCATGACCCCGGACCCATGACCCCGGACCCATGACCCCGGACCCATGACCCCGGACCCATGACCCCGGACCCATGACCCCGGACCCATGACCCCGGACCCATGACCCCGGACCCATGACCCCGGACCCATGACCCCGGACCCATGACCCCGGACCCATGACCCCGGACCCATGACCCCGGACCCATGACCCCGGACCCATGACCCCGGACCCATGACCCCGGACCCATGACCCCGGACCCATGACCCCGGACCCATGACCCCGGACCCATGACCCCGGACCCATGACCCCGGACCCATGACCCCGGACCCATGACCCCGGACCCATGACCCCGGACCCATGACCCCAGACCCATGACCCCAGACCCATGACCCCAGACCCATGACCCCAGACCCATGACCCCAGACCCATGACCCCAGACCCATGACCCCAGACCCATGACCCCAGACCCATGACCCCAGACCCATGACCCCAGACCCATGACCCCAGACCCATGACCCCAGACCCATGACCCCAGACCCATGACCCCAGACCCATGACCCCAGACCCATGACCCCAGACCCATGACCCCAGACCCATGACCCCAGACCCATGACCCCAGACCCATGACCCCAGACCCATGACCCCAGACCCATGACCCCAGACCCATGACCCCAGACCCATGACCCCAGACCCATGACCCCAGACCCATGACCCCAGACCCATGACCCCAGACCCATGACCCCAGACCCATGACCCCAGACCCATGACCCCAGACCCATGACCCCAGACCCATGACCCCAAACCCATGACCCGAGACCCATGACCCCGGACCCATGACCACGGACCCATGACCCCGGACCCATGACCCCGGACCCATGACCCCAGACCCATGACCCCAGACCCATGACCCCAGACCCATGACCCCAGACCCATGACCCCAGACCCATGACCCCAGACCCATGACACCGGTCCCATGACCCTGGTCCCATGACCCCAGACCCATGACACCAGACCCATGACCCCAGACCCATGACCCCAGTCCCATGACCCCAGACCCGTGACCCCAGACCCGTGACCCCAGACCCGTGACCCCAGACCCATGACCCAAGACCCATGATCCCAAACCCATGACCCGAGACCCATGACCCCGGACCCATGACCCCGGACCCATGACCCCGGACCCATGACCCCGGACCCATGACCCCGGACCCATGACCCCGGACCCATGACCCCGGACCCACGACACCGGACACACGACCCCGGACCCACGACGCCGGACCCACGACCCAGGACCCATGACGCCGGACCCATGACCCCGGACCCATGACACCGGACCCATGACCCCGGACCCATGACCCCGGACCCATGACCCCCGACCCATGACCCCAGACCCATGACCCCAGACCCATGACCCCAGACCCATGACCCCAGACCCATGACCCCAGACCCATGACCCCAGACCCATGACCCCAGACCCATGACCCCAGACCCATGACCCCAGACCCATGACCCCAGACCCATGACCCCAGACCCATGACCCCAGACCCATGACCCCAGACCCATGACCCCGGACCCATGACTCCGGACCCATGACCGCGGACTCATGACCCCGGACTCATGACCCCGGACTCATGACACCGGATTCATGACCCCGGAACCATGACCCCGGACCCATGACCCCGGACCCATGACACCGGACCCATGACCCCGGACCCATGACCCCGGACCCATGACTCCGGACCCATGACCGCGGACTCATGACCCCGGACTCATGACCCCGGACTCATGACACCGGATTCATGACCCCGGAACCATGACCCCGGACCCATGACCCCGGACCCATGACACCGGACCCATGACCCCGGACCCATGACCCCGGACCCATGACCCCGGACCCATGACCCCGGACCCATGACCCCGGACCCATGACCCCGGACCCATGACCCCGGACCCATGACCCCGGACCCATGACCCCGGACCCATGACCCCGGACCCATGACCCCGGACCCATGACCCCGGACCCATGACCCCGGACCCATGACCCCGGACCCATGACCCCGGACCCATGACCCCGGACCCATGACCCCGGACCCATGACCCCGGACCCATGACCCCGGACCCATGACCCCGGACCCATGACCCCGGACCCATGACCCCGGACCCATGACCCCGGACCCATGACCCCGGACCCATGACCCCGGACCCATGACCCCGGACCCATGACCCCGGACCCATGACCCCGGACCCATGACCCCGGACCCATGACCCCGGACCCATGACCCCGGACCCATGACCCCGGACCCATGACCCCGGACCCATGACCCCGGACCCATGACCCCGGACCCATGACCCCGGACCCATGACCCCGGACCCATGACCCCGGACCCATGACCCCGGACCCATGACCCCGGACCCATGACCCCGGACCCATGACCCCGGACCCATGACCCCGGACCCATGACCCCGGACCCATGACCCCGGACCCATGACCCCGGACCCATGACCCCGGACCCATGACCCCGGACCCATGACCCCGGACCCATGACCCCGGACCCATGACCCCGGACCCATGACCCCGGACCCATGACCCCGGACCCATGACCCCGGACCCATGACCCCGGACCCATGACCCCGGACCCATGACCCCGGACCCATGACCCCGGACCCATGACCCCGGAACCATGACCCCGGACCCATGACCCCGGACCCATGACCCCGGACCCATGACCCCGGACCCATGACCCCGGACCCATGACCCCGGACCCATGACCCCGGACCCATGACCCCGGACCCATGACCCCGGACCCATGACCCCGGACCCATGACCCCGGACCCATGACCCCGGACCCATGACCCCGGACCCATGACCCCGGACCCATGACCCCGGACCCATGACCCCGGACCCATGACCCCGGACCCATGACCCCGGACCCATGACCCCGGACCCATGACCCCGGACCCATGACCCCGGACCCATGACCCCGGACCCATGACCCCAGACCCATGACCCCAGACCCATGACCCCAGACCCATGACCCCAGACCCATGACCCCAGACCCATGACCCCAGACCCATGACCCCAGACCCATGACCCCAGACCCATGACCCCAGACCCATGACCCCAGACCCATGACCCCAGACCCATGACCCCAGACCCATGACCACAGACCCATGACCCCAGACTCATGACCCCAGACCCATGACCCCAGACCCATGACCCCAGACCCATGACCCCAGACCCATGACCCCAGAAACATGACCCCCGACACATGGCCCCTGACCCATGACTAAGGATCCATGACCCGGGATCCATGACCCCGGACCCATGACACCGGTCCCATGACCCCGGTCCCATGACCCCAGACCCATGACACCAGACCCATGACCCCAGACCCATGACCCCAGTCCCATGACCCCAGACCCGTGACCCCAGACCCGTGACCCCAGACCCGTGACCCCAGACCCATGACCCCAGACCCATGACCCCAAACCCATGACCCGAGACCCATGACGCCGGACCCATGACCCCGGACCCATGACACCGGACCCATGACCCCGGACCCATGACCCCGGACCCATGACCCCCGACCCATGACCCCAGACCCATGACCCCAGACCCATGACCCCAGACCCATGACCCCAGACCCATGACCCCAGACCCATGACCCCAGACCCATGACCCCAGACCCATGACCCCAGACCCATGACCCCAGACCCATGACCCCAGACTCATGACCCCAGACCCATGACCCCAGACCCATGACCCCAGACCCATGACCCCAGAAACATGACCCCCGACACATGGCCCCTGACCCATGACTAAGGATCCATGACCCGGGATCCATGACCCCGGACCCATGACCCCGGACCCATGACCCCGGACCCATGACCCCGGACCCATGACCCCGGACCCATGACCCCGGACCCATGACCCCGGACCCATGACCCCGGACCCATGACCCCGGACCCATGACCCCGGACCCATGACCCCGGACCCATGACCCGGGATCCATGACCCCGGACCCATGACCCCGGACCCATGACCCCGGACCCATGACCCCGGACCCATGACCCCGGACCCATGACCCCGGACCCATGACCCCGGACCCATGACCCCGGACCCATGACCCCGGACCCATGACCCCGGACCCATGACCCCGGACCCATGACCCCGGACCCATGACCCCGGACCCATGACCCCGGACCCATGACCCCGGACCCATGACCCCGGACCCATGACCCCGGACCCATGACCCCGGACCCATGACCCCGGACCCATGACCCCGGACCCATGACCCCGGACCCATGACCCCGGACCCATGACCCCGGACCCATGACCCCGGACCCATGACCCCGGACCCATGACCCCGGACCCATGACCCCGGACCCATGACCCCGGACCCATGACCCCGGACCCATGACCCCGGACCCATGACCCCGGACCCATGACCCCGGACCCATGACCCCGGACCCATGACCCCGGACCCATGACCCCGGACCCATGACCCCGGACCCATGACCCCGGACCCATGACCCCGGACCCATGACCCCGGACCCATGACCCCGGACCCATGACCCCGGACCCATGACCCCGGACCCATGACCCCGGACCCATGACCCCGGACCCATGACCCCGGACCCATGACCCCGGACCCATGACCCCGGACCCATGACCCCGGACCCATGACCCCGGACCCATGACCCCGGACCCATGACCCCGGACCCATGACCCCGGACCCATGACCCCGGACCCATGACCCCGGACCCATGACCCCGGACCCATGACCCCGGACCCATGACCCCGGACCCATGACCCCGGACCCATGACCCCGGACCCATGACCCCGGACCCATGACCCCGGACCCATGACCCCGGACCCATGACCCCGGACCCATGACCCCGGACCCATGACCCCGGACCCATGACCCCGGACCCATGACCCCGGACCCATGACCCCGGACCCATGACCCCGGACCCATGACCCCGGACCCATGACCCCGGACCCATGACCCCGGACCCATGACCCCGGACCCATGACCCCGGACCCATGACCCCGGACCCATGACCCCGGACCCATGACCCCGGACCCATGACCCCGGACCCATGACCCCGGACCCATGACCCCGGACCCATGACCCCGGACCCATGACCCCGGACCCATGACCCCGGACCCATGACCCCGGACCCATGACCCCGGACCCATGACCCCGGACCCATGACCCCGGACCCATGACCCCGGACCCATGACCCCGGACCCATGACCCCGGACCCATGACCCCGGACCCATGACCCCGGACCCATGACCCCGGACCCATGACCCCGGACCCATGACCCCGGACCCATGACCCCGGACCCATGACCCCGGACCCATGACCCCGGACCCATGACCCCGGACCCATGACCCCGGACCCATGACCCCGGACCCATGACCCCGGACCCATGACCCCGGACCCATGACCCCGGACCCATGACCCCGGACCCATGACCCCGGACCCATGACCCCGGACCCATGACCCCGGACCCATGACCCCGGACCCATGACCCCGGACCCATGACCCCGGACCCATGACCCCGGACCCATGACCCCGGACCCATGACCCCGGACCCATGACCCCGGACCCATGACCCCAGACCCATGACCCCAGACCCATGACCCCAGACCCATGACCCCAGACCCATGACCCCAGACCCATGACCCCAGACCCATGACCCCAGACCCATGACCCCAGACCCATGACCCCAGACCCATGACCCCAGACCCATGACCCCAGACCCATGACCCCAGACCCATGACCCCAGACCCATGACCCCAGACCCATGACCCCAGACCCATGACCCCAGACCCATGACCCCAGACCCATGACCCCAGACCCATGACCCCAGACCCATGACCCCAGACCCATGACCCCAGACCCATGACCCCAGACCCATGACCCCAGACCCATGACCCCAGACCCATGACCCCAGACCCATGACCCCAGACCCATGACCCCAGACCCATGACCCCAGACCCATGACCCCAAACCCATGACCCGAGACCCATGACCCCGGACCCATGACCACGGACCCATGACCCCGGACCCATGACCCCGGACCCATGACCCCAGACCCATGACCCCAGACCCATGACCCCAGACCCATGACCCCAGACCCATGACCCCAGACCCATGACCCCAGACCCATGACACCGGTCCCATGACCCTGGTCCCATGACCCCAGACCCATGACACCAGACCCATGACCCCAGACCCATGACCCCAGTCCCATGACCCCAGACCCGTGACCCCAGACCCGTGACCCCAGACCCGTGACCCCAGACCCATGACCCAAGACCCATGATCCCAAACCCATGACCCGAGACCCATGACCCCGGACCCATGACCCCGGACCCATGACCCCGGACCCATGACCCCGGACCCATGACCCCGGACCCATGACCCCGGACCCATGACCCCGGACCCACGACACCGGACACACGACCCCGGACCCACGACGCCGGACCCACGACCCAGGACCCATGACGCCGGACCCATGACCCCGGACCCATGACACCGGACCCATGACCCCGGACCCATGACCCCGGACCCATGACCCCCGACCCATGACCCCAGACCCATGACCCCAGACCCATGACCCCAGACCCATGACCCCAGACCCATGACCCCAGACCCATGACCCCAGACCCATGACCCCAGACCCATGACCCCAGACCCATGACCCCAGACCCATGACCCCAGACCCATGACCCCAGACCCATGACCCCAGACCCATGACCCCAGACCCATGACCCCGGACCCATGACTCCGGACCCATGACCGCGGACTCATGACCCCGGACTCATGACCCCGGACTCATGACACCGGATTCATGACCCCGGAACCATGACCCCGGACCCATGACCCCGGACCCATGACACCGGACCCATGACCCCGGACCCATGACCCCGGACCCATGACTCCGGACCCATGACCGCGGACTCATGACCCCGGACTCATGACCCCGGACTCATGACACCGGATTCATGACCCCGGAACCATGACCCCGGACCCATGACCCCGGACCCATGACACCGGACCCATGACCCCGGACCCATGACCCCGGACCCATGACCCCGGACCCATGACCCCGGACCCATGACCCCGGACCCATGACCCCGGACCCATGACCCCGGACCCATGACCCCGGACCCATGACCCCGGACCCATGACCCCGGACCCATGACCCCGGACCCATGACCCCGGACCCATGACCCCGGACCCATGACCCCGGACCCATGACCCCGGACCCATGACCCCGGACCCATGACCCCGGACCCATGACCCCGGACCCATGACCCCGGACCCATGACCCCGGACCCATGACCCCGGACCCATGACCCCGGACCCATGACCCCGGACCCATGACCCCGGACCCATGACCCCGGACCCATGACCCCGGACCCATGACCCCGGACCCATGACCCCGGACCCATGACCCCGGACCCATGACCCCGGACCCATGACCCCGGACCCATGACCCCGGACCCATGACCCCGGACCCATGACCCCGGACCCATGACCCCGGACCCATGACCCCGGACCCATGACCCCGGACCCATGACCCCGGACCCATGACCCCGGACCCATGACCCCGGACCCATGACCCCGGACCCATGACCCCGGACCCATGACCCCGGACCCATGACCCCGGACCCATGACCCCGGACCCATGACCCCGGACCCATGACCCCGGACCCATGACCCCGGACCCATGACCCCGGACCCATGACCCCGGACCCATGACCCCGGACCCATGACCCCGGACCCATGACCCCGGACCCATGACCCCGGACCCATGACCCCGGACCCATGACCCCGGACCCATGACCCCGGACCCATGACCCCGGACCCATGACCCCGGACCCATGACCCCGGACCCATGACCCCGGAACCATGACCCCGGACCCATGACCCCGGACCCATGACCCCGGACCCATGACCCCGGACCCATGACCCCGGACCCATGACCCCGGACCCATGACCCCGGACCCATGACCCCGGACCCATGACCCCGGACCCATGACCCCGGACCCATGACCCCGGACCCATGACCCCGGACCCATGACCCCGGACCCATGACCCCGGACCCATGACCCCGGACCCATGACCCCGGACCCATGACCCCGGACCCATGACCCCGGACCCATGACCCCGGACCCATGACCCCGGACCCATGACCCCGGACCCATGACCCCGGACCCATGACCCCAGACCCATGACCCCAGACCCATGACCCCAGACCCATGACCCCAGACCCATGACCCCAGACCCATGACCCCAGACCCATGACCCCAGACCCATGACCCCAGACCCATGACCCCAGACCCATGACCCCAGACCCATGACCCCAGACCCATGACCCCAGACCCATGACCCCAGACTCATGACCCCAGACCCATGACCCCAGACCCATGACCCCAGACCCATGACCCCAGACCCATGACCCCAGAAACATGACCCCCGACACATGGCCCCTGACCCATGACTAAGGATCCATGACCCGGGATCCATGACCCCGGACCCATGACACCGGTCCCATGACCCCGGTCCCATGACCCCAGACCCATGACACCAGACCCATGACCCCAGACCCATGACCCCAGTCCCATGACCCCAGACCCGTGACCCCAGACCCGTGACCCCAGACCCGTGACCCCAGACCCATGACCCCAGACCCATGACCCCAAACCCATGACCCGAGACCCATGACGCCGGACCCATGACCCCGGACCCATGACACCGGACCCATGACCCCGGACCCATGACCCCGGACCCATGACCCCCGACCCATGACCCCAGACCCATGACCCCAGACCCATGACCCCAGACCCATGACCCCAGACCCATGACCCCAGACCCATGACCCCAGACCCATGACCCCAGACCCATGACCCCAGACCCATGACCCCAGACCCATGACCCCAGACTCATGACCCCAGACCCATGACCCCAGACCCATGACCCCAGACCCATGACCCCAGAAACATGACCCCCGACACATGGCCCCTGACCCATGACTAAGGATCCATGACCCGGGATCCATGACCCCGGACCCATGACCCCGGACCCATGACCCCGGACCCATGACCCCGGACCCATGACCCCGGACCCATGACCCCGGACCCATGACCCCGGACCCATGACCCCGGACCCATGACCCCGGACCCATGACCCCGGACCCATGACCCCGGACCCATGACCCCGGACCCATGACCCCGGACCCATGACCCCGGACCCATGACCCCGGACCCATGACCCCGGACCCATGACCCCGGACCCATGACCCCGGACCCATGACCCCGGACCCATGACCCCGGACCCATGACCCCGGACCCATGACCCCGGACCCATGACCCCGGACCCATGACCCCGGACCCATGACCCCGGACCCATGACCCCGGACCCATGACCCCGGACCCATGACCCCGGACCCATGACCCCGGACCCATGACCCCGGACCCATGACCCCGGACCCATGACCCCGGACCCATGACCCCGGAACCATGACCCCGGACCCATGACCCCGGACCCATGACCCCGGACCCATGACCCCGGACCCATGACCCCGGACCCATGACCCCGGACCCATGACCCCGGACCCATGACCCCGGACCCATGACCCCGGACCCATGACCCCGGACCCATGACCCCGGACCCATGACCCCGGACCCATGACCCCGGACCCATGACCCCGGACCCATGACCCCGGACCCATGACCCCGGACCCATGACCCCGGACCCATGACCCCGGACCCATGACCCCGGACCCATGACCCCGGACCCATGACCCCGGACCCATGACCCCGGACCCATGACCCCGGACCCATGACCCCGGACCCATGACCCCGGACCCATGACCCCGGACCCATGACCCCGGACCCATGACCCCGGACCCATGACCCCGGACCCATGACCCCGGACCCATGACCCCGGACCCATGACCCCGGACCCATGACCCCGGACCCATGACCCCGGACCCATGACCCCGGACCCATGACCCCGGACCCATGACCCCGGACCCATGACCCCGGACCCATGACCCCGGACCCATGACCCCGGACCCATGACCCCGGACCCATGACCCCGGACCCATGACCCCGGACCCATGACCCCGGACCCATGACCCCGGACCCATGACCCCGGACCCATGACCCCGGACCCATGACCCCGGACCCATGACCCCGGACCCATGACCCCGGACCCATGACCCCGGACCCATGACCCCGGACCCATGACCCCGGACCCATGACCCCGGACCCATGACCCCGGACCCATGACCCCGGACCCATGACCCCGGACCCATGACCCCGGACCCATGACCCCGGACCCATGACCCCGGACCCATGACCCCGGACCCATGACCCCGGACCCATGACCCCGGACCCATGACCCCGGACCCATGACCCCGGACCCATGACCCCGGACCCATGACCCCGGACCCATGACCCCGGACCCATGACCCCGGACCCATGACCCCGGACCCATGACCCCGGACCCATGACCCCGGACCCATGACCCCGGACCCATGACCCCGGACCCATGACCCCGGACCCATGACCCCGGACCCATGACCCCGGACCCATGACCCCGGACCCATGACCCCGGACCCATGACCCCGGACCCATGACCCCGGACCCATGACCCCGGACCCATGACCCCGGACCCATGACCCCGGACCCATGACCCCGGACCCATGACCCCGGACCCATGACCCCGGACCCATGACCCCGGACCCATGACCCCGGACCCATGACCCCGGACCCATGACCCCGGACCCATGACCCCGGACCCATGACCCCGGACCCATGACCCCGGACCCATGACCCCGGACCCATGACCCCGGACCCATGACCCCGGACCCATGACCCCGGACCCATGACCCCGGACCCATGACCCCGGACCCATGACCCCGGACCCATGACCCCGGACCCATGACCCCGGACCCATGACCCCGGACCCATGACCCCGGACCCATGACCCCGGACCCATGACCCCGGACCCATGACCCCGGACCCATGACCCCGGACCCATGACCCCAGACCCATGACCCCAGACCCATGACCCCAGACCCATGACCCCAGACCCATGACCCCAGACCCATGACCCCAGACCCATGACCCCAGACCCATGACCCCAGACCCATGACCCCAGACCCATGACCCCAGACCCATGACCCCAGACCCATGACCCCAGACCCATGACCCCAGACCCATGACCCCAGACCCATGACCCCAGACCCATGACCCCAGACCCATGACCCCAGACCCATGACCCCAGACCCATGACCCCAGACCCATGACCCCAGACCCATGACCCCAGACCCATGACCCCAGACCCATGACCCCAGACCCATGACCCCAGACCCATGACCCCAGTCCCATGACCCCAGACCCATGACCCCAGACCCATGACCCCAGACCCATGACCCCAGACCCATGACCCCAGACCCATGACCCCAGACCCATGACCCCAGACCCATGACCCCAGACCCATGACCCCAGACCCATGACCCCAGAAACATGACCCCGGACCCATGACCCCGGACCCATGACCCCGGACCCATGACCCCGGACCCATGACCCCGGACCCATGACCCCGGACCCATGACCCCGGACCCATGACCCCGGACCCATGACCCCGGACCCATGACCCCGGACCCATGACCCCGGACCCATGACCCCGGACCCATGACCCCGGACCCATGACCCCGGACCCATGACCCCGGACCCATGACCCCGGACCCATGACCCCGGACCCATGACCCCGGACCCATGACCCCGGACCCATGACCCCAGACCCATGACCCCAGACCCATGACCCCAGACCCATGACCCCAGACCCATGACCCCAGACCCATGACCCCAGACCCATGACCCCAGACCCATGACCCCAGACCCATGACCCCAGACCCATGACCCCAGACCCATGACCCCAGACCCATGACCCCAGACCCATGACCCCAGACCCATGACCCCAGACCCATGACCCCAGACCCATGACCGCAGACCCATGACCCCAGACCCATGACCCCAGACCCATGACCCCAGACCCATGACCCCAGACCCATGACCCCAGACCCATGACCCCAGACCCATGACCCCAGACCCATGACCCCAGACCCATGACCCCAGACCCATGACCCCAGACCCATGACCCCAGACCCATGACCCCAGACCCATGACCCCAGACCCATGACCCCAGACCCATGACCCCAGACCCATGACCCCAGACCCATGACCCCAGACCCATGACCCCAGACCCATGACCCCAGACCCATGACCCCAGACCCATGACCCCAGACCCATGACCCCAGACCCATGACCCCAGACCCATGACCCCAGACCCATGACCCCAGACCCATGACCCCAGACCCATGACCCCAGACCCATGACCCCAGACCCATGACCCCAGACCCATGACCCCAGACCCATGACCCCAGACCCATGACCCCAGACCCATGACCCCAGACCCATGACCCCAGACCCATGACCCCAGACCCATGACCCCAGACCCATGACCCCGGACCCATGACCCCGGACCCATGACCCCGGACCCATGACCCCGGACCCATGACCCCGGACCCATGACCCCGGACCCATGACCCCGGACCCATGACCCCGGACCCATGACCCCGGACCCATGACCCCGGACCCATGACCCCGGACCCATGACCCCGGACCCATGACCCCGGACCCATGACCCCGGACCCATGACCCCGGACCCATGACCCCGGACCCATGACCCCGGACCCACGACACCGGACACACGACGCCGGACCCACGACGCCGGACCCACGACCCAGGACCCATGACTCCGGACCCATGACCCCGGACTCATGACCCCGGACTCATGACCCCGGACTCATGACACCGGACTCATGACACCGGATTCATGACCCCGGAACCATGACCCCGGACCCATGACCCCGGACCCATGTCCCCGGACCCATGACCCCGGACCCATGACCCCGGAACCATGACCCCGGACCCATGACCCCGGACCCATGACCCCGGACCCATGACCCCGGACCCATGACCCCGGACCCATGACCCCGGACCCATGACCCCGGACCCATGACCCCGGACCCATGACCCCGGACCCATGACCCCGGACCCATGACCCCGGACCCATGACCCCGGACCCATGACCCCGGACCCATGACCCCGGACCCATGACCCCGGACCCATGACCCCGGACCCATGACCCCGGACCCATGACCCCGGACCCATGACCCCGGACCCATGACCCCGGACCCATGACCCCGGACCCATGACCCCGGACCCATGACCCCGGACCCATGACCCCGGACCCATGACCCCGGACCCATGACCCCAGACCCATGACCCCAGACCCATGACCCCAGGCCCATGACCCCAGACCCATGACCCCAGACCCATGACCCCAGACCCATGACCCCAGACCCATGACCCCAGACCCATGACCCCAGACCCATGACCCCAGACCCATGACCCCAGACCCATGACCCCAGACCCATGACCCCAGACCCATGACCCCAGACCCATGACCCCAGACCCATGACCCCAGACCCATGACCCCAGACCCATGACCCCAGACGCATGACCCCAGACCCATGACCCCAGACCCATGACCCCAGACCCATGACCCCAGACTCATGACCCCAGACCCATGACCCCAGACCCATGACCCCAGACCCATGACCCCAGAAACATGACCCCCGACACATGGCCCCTGACCCATGACTAAGGATCCATGACCCGGGATCCATGACCCCGGACCCATGACACCGGTCCCATGACCCCGGTCCCATGACCCCAGACCCATGACACCAGACCCATGACCCCAGACCCATGACCCCAGTCCCATGACCCCAGACCCGTGACCCCAGACCCGTGACCCCAGACCCGTGACCCCAGACCCATGACCCCAGACCCATGACCCCAAACCCATGACCCGAGACCCATGACGCAGGACCCATGTCCCCGGACCCATGACACCGGACCCATGACCCCGGACCCATGACCCCGGACCCATGACCCCCGACCCATGACCCCAGACCCATGACCCCAGACCCATGACCCCAGACCCATGACCCCAGACCCATGACCCCAGACCCATGACCCCAGACCCATGACCCCAGACCCATGACCCCAGACCCATGACCCCAGACCCATGACCCCAGACTCATGACCCCAGACCCATGACCCCAGACCCATGACCCCAGACCCATGACCCCAGAAACATGACCCCCGACACATGGCCCCTGACCCATGACTAAGGATCCATGACCCGGGATCCATGACCCCGGACCCATGACCCCAGACCCATGACCCCAGACCCATGACCCCAGACCCATGACCCCAGACCCATGACCCCAGACCCATGACCCCAGACCCATGACCCCAAACCCATGACCCGAGACCCATGACCCCGGACCCATGACCACGGACCCATGACACCGGACCCATGACCCCGGACCCATGACCCCAGACCCATGACCCCAGACCCATGACCCCAGACCCATGACCCCAGACCCATGACCCCAGACCCATGACACCGGTCCCATGACCCTGGTCCCATGACCCCAGACCCATGACACCAGACCCATGACCCCAGACCCATGACCCCAGTCCCATGACCCCAGACCCGTGACCCCAGACCCGTGACCCCAGACCCGTGACCCCAGACCCATGATCCAAGACCCATGATCCCAAACCCATGACCCGAGACCCATGACCCCGGACCCATGACCCCGGACCCATGACCCCGGACCCATGACCCCGGACCCATGACCCCGGACCCATGACCCCGGACCCATGACCCCGGACCCACGACACCGGACACACGACCCCGGACCCACGACGCCGGACCCACGACCCAGGACCCATGACGCCGGACCCATGACCCCGGACCCATGACACCGGACCCATGACCCCGGACCCATGACCCCGGACCCATGACCCCCGACCCATGACCCCAGACCCATGACCCCAGACCCATGACCCCAGACCCATGACCCCAGACCCATGACCCCAGACCCATGACCCCAGACCCATGACCCCAGACCCATGACCCCAGACCCATGACCCCAGACCCATGACCCCAGACCCATGACCCCAGACCCATGACCCCAGACCCATGACCCCAGACCCATGACCCCGGACCCATGACTCCGGACCCATGACCGCGGACTCATGACCCCGGACTCATGACCCCGGACTCATGACCCCGGACTCATGACACCGGACTCATGACACCGGATTCATGACCCCGGAACCATGACCCCGGACCCATGACCCCGGACCCATGACACCGGACCCATGACCCCGGACCCATGACCCCAGACCCATGACCCCAGACCCATGACCCCAGACCCATGACACCGGTCCCATGACCCTGGTCCCATGACCCCAGACCCATGACACCAGACCCATGACCCCAGACCCATGACCCCAGTCCCATGACCCCAGACCCGTGACCCCAGACCCGTGACCCCAGACCCGTGACCCCAGACCCATGACCCAAGACCCATGATCCCAAACCCATG
>OX122889.2:79156273-79374273 GCA_944738655.2 Andrena hattorfiana
AGGTGAGGGTGATGACGTCACAGGGGAGGGGAATTTTCAAAATTTTCAAAATGGCGTCGCGCGCGCAGGTCGAGTTCGTGGACGAGGGGGCTGACGTCACAGAGGAGGGGGTGGATTTTCAAAATTTCAAAATGGCGTCGCGCGCATTTCGTATTGGCGCCACCTATTGGATGTTTAAGGTACTTTGGACCCGCCTTGGTAAATTTTCCAGGTTTTTCATACACTTCGTGTTGGCGCCACCTATCGAATGTTTAAGATACTTTGGGTCCGCGTCGGTATTTGTGCCCGTCTTGGTAAATTTTCCGTTTTTTTTCATACATTTCGTGTTAGCGTCACCTGTTGGATGTTTAAGGTATATTTGGGCACGCGTCGCCGCCGCGCAATCTCCGTACGTGTGCGCGAATCAGTGCGCAGGCGCGACCGCGACCGATTCGTGGAAATTCAAATCGCGTCTTCGATGATGATGATGATTTCTGAGAAAGAGGGCGAACCAGGATTTCTGAGAAAAGATAAGGCGATCATGGCGCGCGACACGATTGAACGGGTTTTTTATGCCTACGTGTACGCGCTTCGTGCCGTGTGTTTATATTTGAATCGTGGGGCCGATGCAGCCCACGTGCAATGATGTAAACATATAGTGATAATTATTGTAAATCAATCATCGCGATAGCCCATGGAATAAACATTGCACCGCGCCATGCCGTGTGTTTATATCTGAGCAGGATTGAACGCGTTTTTGGTGCCTACGTGCACGCGCTTCGTGCCGTGTGTTTATGTTTGAATCGTGGGACCGATGCATCGCAAGTGCAATGATGCATACATATAGCGATTATTATTGTAAATCAATCGGCGCGATAGCCCATGGAATAAACATTGCACCGCGCCATGCCGTGTGTTTATATCTGAGCATTGACTTTTCCCAAGACCATGCCTCTAAGAAGGAAGTACCCTCGAGAAAACGCAATGTCCCTGAAGCAATAAATTAGGCGTTACGTTCACGCGAGCAACTAAGCGATAATTATTCGGGGTAGAGTTCCGAGTATTTTCACGATCGAGAACAGGGCGACGTCTCAAGCACCCTTCTCGAGGGTCTGCGAGTCAAGCGTCGTGGGAGCGTGTAAGGGCGAAAAGAATTCGTATATAGATTTTCATGATTTCAGTAATTTATTTAACTTAACTAAGTTAACTTAATCCCACTCGACAACATTATCGTTGAATATAGCATCGTCGATGTCATTCCTAAAGAATCACACATTGGCGCGTACGTGTGCGTGAGTCAGTATAAAATGACGTGGTCGGTCCTACGAGCTTCATTACACCACGTACGCTCGAGTAGTAACAAGTATCGTTCGCGTCATTTTTCCGTCGATGAGAATCATACGCAGTGCATATCAAAATGTACAAACGCAGCTTAAACGATTCATCCTGCGCATCCGAAAATGATGGTGGCATTCCAAATAAACGCCAACGACAACAACATCATCAACAATCCGATATGAGGTACGTACGCGTTATTATACACTTTTCACTTACTTCATTCACTTACTTCTTTCACTGTAACCGTATACGACCGAAGTATTAATTTCATGTACATGTTTCTTACAGTTCTGGATTCACCACGGCAAAAGCGTTGAAAACACCAAAACCATCAGTCGTACGGATCCTGGGACGTGATTACCCACTGACCGCAACAGCGTATAAACGTCTAAGTATTGGAATTCGCATTGGAATGGATTCGTGCCACGTCGAGATCGCCATAGCGGACAATAAAGGCTGCGAGTTGAGCTTTTCAATGTCTACGTGGAAGCTCCTGCTACAAAACGAGGCGGACATACTTCAACGATTACGTAGCAACGCAACATCGCCCCAAACTCACATCGTAATTGATCATTTACGACTAGAGTTCACGCGTATGCATGATGATCAACTTATTAAAATCACCGATAATCGCACTGTCATATATATGACTGAAACCACGATGCGTAAACTATTCGCGTACAATCATTGCATTGAACATATGTTCACCTGGCTAACTGAAAATATGTACTCTGTAAGCAGTAAATATGCCACCTTCGTAGAAGTTCTACGTACCGCGTCCGTACCAACGAATTATGTGAAATTAATTTCCGAAAGCGAGCACTTCGAAAAGCATTCATTGATCGATTGTGAATTGTTGGCGTTAGGATTACAATCCATGCTGCGTGATGTAAACCACGTACCACTATAGTACGTGCATATATATGTTTAATAATAAATGTATAACAATTTTTAAATAAATGTATATATTTTTTCTTTGAAAACAGTATATATTTATCAATGTACATCCACGCATGCATGCGTACTTAAATTATAGAATAAGTATTTGCGTAAAATAACGTTCGTATGGGAGGGATCTTCTTGCTCGTGGGTAGAGGAATCAGTCGCCGCTGTCATTACGCTCATCACCGCCGCCGCCGTTGTGTTCATCGCTATAGAAAACAGAAAAAAAAAAGATAATAATTCTTACATATTCGTTTCTCGGCATATGACGCGTAAAGTAGATTGTAATGTGCGTGTATGACTTACATTAGGTGACGCTACGTATATAATCCCATATTTTCCCGACATTCTCCAGCGCGCAAACACCGCCGTTGTTATGAAATGCACATCGAAGGGCACTCGTTGAATACATACACTTCAGATTAGGAACGTCAGGCATGATCCCGCAATAATCATCGTCAACGTCGTTGCCGCCGTCGTCTTCGACAGTTCGAGCATTGTTGTTGTTGTTGCAGTTGTTGTTGTTGGTGTTGTTGATCTGTCGCGCCGTCAGTTCATCCAAATCCCATACATCCTCAACGATTATGTCAGGTAGAAGTTGTAGCATCCACGTTTTCTTTTCCGCACCTTTCACGATGACGAAGTCAATGTTCGCGAGCACGCTGGTGAGGAGCCCCGGAATTTTGGAGTATGGAAAGTAGCCGTCGGACCAGCGAAGCCCGTGATGATGCTTCGTGAGCCAGGACGCTTGACGGTGCTCACAGGAATTCAGATGATTCCAGAAGTATGGCGGTTCGAAGATCCAATGGCTGATCGTCGTTTTATCGTTGTTGCTGTTTACGCGAATCGCGATCTCTTTGGCAACGAACTCGCGTTCGATATTGAACCCTTGTAGATCGACAATGGCGAACATTATTATTACTCGTTTAGGTAGCACCGTCGGCGATGGTGTCAGAACAGCAACTGAGGTCTTCGACATCGACGTTTTAAAACAGTAGCAGTATCCGCAGTAGGAGTAGTAGTATTAGTAGTAGTAGTAGTAGTAGTAGTAATCGATCTCGTACGCACGCTATATTAATTTGCGTACCATGTTGATTAAAGGGCCGTATTCGACTATACGATCGTGTATGAACAAACAGACGGCGGAAGTATTAGCGGGGATATTTTCTTTGCATTCGAAATCTATTCACACGTCCACGGTAGCGCTTTTCAACGATTCGTTTTGCCTAGAACAATCTATTACCACGATAGGCGCGTATTTAAGGAATTCGTTCGCGCTCAGCAACGGTTCTCCGTGACCGTAGTACGATCGGATGAAATTCGCATACATATTGTACATGATCGCGAATTTATACTTAGAAAAATCTATTTGCATGTCATCGTACGGATACGTCTCGGAATTTAGGTAGAGTCGAAAGTTTGTGAGATTATTCGAGTCGAATATCCACGCGGGTTTATTTGAACGATTCTTTCGATCGGTTTGCATGCCGAATAACACGTATCGGGGTTTCTCGATTTGCGACGTAGTTTTCACGGTCCACGTATGTTTCGTTGTCGCTTGCAGTAACGGATACTCGTGTAGGCTCCACGATCGGAAACTCATCGCGATCGGTCGTTCGCTTTCCAAGATTCGCAGTATCGATAGTTTATTCACTTCCTCCAAAACGACGTGGGGCATACGCCACTGCACCTTGCGTATCTCCAGTTTCGGGATCGCAGTGGCGGAGGTGCAGTGCATCGCGTTCGAATCGTCTCGCGCTTGTATAAGAATCAGCTCGTGCCGCGCGTTCATCACGATGCGTTTGTAATCCTCGCAGAATCCTAATAACACGTTCAGGGGTACGCAGAAATTGAAAGCACCCGAATGAAAAGTATCGTTATCGTAATCGATGTCATAACTCCAACCGGCATTCGCAAGCGCTTTGCTTCTCTCGGCTGACAACGAAACGAAATTTTTCAAGGTGGTAGTGATTCCTGGATTTCGACAACGATCGATCTCGACACCGTTCAATTCGTATCGAATCTCATCGTACATGAACGCGACGCAATTATTATCGAGAACGGCGGTCGTGGACGTTGCTGGACCTTTCGCGTCTTGCGTAGACAACGTACCACGACCTTGGATGTAGAGAAAACTTTCGCACGGAAGCGTGTACAGATCTTGCTGCTGTATGGGGATTCTTATCTCATCACTATTATCGAACGTCGTGTTGGCGTATGGATAATACGTGTGTAACTCGATCTTCGTGATACGATTGTGGAAGGTTGGCGCATTCGCCACGTCGAAAATAATCGACATCGTGACTGCGTGTCTAATAGGCGACGATGAAACCTAACGATTGTAGGAAACGCGCGTTTCGACGAGTCAACGGCTTTCTTATGCTTCTTACCGGTCCTCTTCTTCTTCTTATCACTCCTCCCGTCTTTATTCTTCTACTTTCGCCTGTCGACAAAGGCCGGTCGAGACGCGTGACAGAGACGGTAGGAGTATCAGCGACGATTGATGATTCGTGCGTGTGATCTAACACTAACATACTACACACACGCGCACATACACGTACGGTCACGCTACCGATCGCGCGGACGTCGTTGAACGTGTAAACGAATCGTTATTTCTTCTCCACGGAAATCTATAGGACGATCGTGTTGATCTACGATGCACAACGTTAGATCGTGTATTGCTCGTGCGACGATTGGCAAGTAAATGACGTGCCGCGGTGTTTCCGATATCTTCTATCCTGGCGGCACGCGTGGCGAAAATTCATGGATCGTATGTACCTGTTTATCGTTGCTGTACGCGCCGGTAGTGACGTTGCACGTTACTCTGATCACGTTAACGTTTATAATATTTACAGGTCCGTCGGACTCGTGCCAGATTCTCGGTAATAAAACGCGATTCGGGGAAAATCCTAGCAACGAGCCCACATTGTTCGGTTTCGTAAAGTCTACAAAGAACGAATAATTCAGCTCGCTTTTCATGGTGTTGTTGTTAGCTCGTAGCATTAGAGGCTACTTGTCGTCATCGTCGTTCTCGTTGTTACCCCACGTCTTCGAGGATATCGATCGAGTAATCGCTGCTTCAGGTACTCGGCGATAGCGTCTAATTCGTAGGAGCCGTGGGGTATCGTAATGCATTCATTAGCTACGTCGACGATTGAGTTGTTTTCGGTGTCGTAGTTCACGACGAAATAGAATTTATCGTTGTTCGAGTCGATGTTCGGTATCGTGTGAAACGTCTCCAAGTCCGCGAGTCCTAATTCGTATTGACCATCGCTCAAATCTATCGGTGGAAAATAGTTTACCGTGAGCGCGCTGCTGCGTCCCGTTAACGTAAGCGTGAACGACATATCATAGATTACACTCGCGAGACGGAGAGAGGGAGAGTGACGCGCGCGTACGAATACTCGGCAATTTATCGATATTATACGTCTTTACTATAGAAGATGTGAACCGCCATTACGCATGGATACATTGTGACATAATCTTAGTACATACCGTTATTATTATTATTATTATTATTATTATTATTATATTACGCAACAACAACAACAACAACAACAACAACAGCGACGAAGCGAGAATGACAATGACGCGATTATTGTCCTCGATGGACGAACGCTTTAACCAAAAAATCGAAACGGCTATCGCGACCGCGCGACTGGACGCCGAGTATCAACGATCTCAACTCGAGACGCGAGTACAACGAACGATGACGGATATCGTTAACGCGCAATTGTCCCAACTAGAGGATGATTTAAATAACGCGATGGAGCAACGCTTGAATCACTTGACAGACAGACTCGAAGAGTTTACCACATCGTCGACTGCGATAACGGACACGGATTTGTACAAACGAAAGGAGCCGCGAAAAGCAGACGAGGGTCTACGACGACGCCAATGACGATGATCACTGATGGTGACGATAAGGACTACGGATCCGAAACGTCTAATAATAATAACGAACGATTGCGAAGAACGTGCGCCGATTGCGTTTTGCGAGTACTCGAGGAACTCATACTACTTCTAACGTCCTTGAAACGTCGCGACCATCCCCAGCCCACCGCGAAGCATGAACAAGGAACGAGTACAACTAGTGAACGAACTACACGCTCCCGCGAGACGTAATTTCCCACGTACGTACGACGCCGCTCCGCAGGCTCGACGTCCTACAGCATGCACTCGAAGTCCGCGTACACGACGAATGGCGCTCGTTCCTTGTTTTTGAAATTCTTGAACTGCAACCATTTGTCCTCCGCGGACGGCAATTCGACGGCGCACTCGTTCAGAGTTATCACGCTGGCAGTCCACGTCGTGCTTCGTCAATCGCTCGGACGAGTAGAAGTAACATAGGCACCTACAAACGATAACAACATCAGTAATAATAAAACATAAGAATAAATAATACATCGATCGAAATATACCATATTTTACTCACCTTTCGCAAACGAATACTTGATGGCCATGATTGCCGAGCTGTTTCGAAATGAGCCTCGACATGCTTCGAATGCACGCGAAGTGATATCGTTGGGGCTCGTTGGGGTCCTGCACTAGTAGGAGGTTCGCGTGTCTCTCTCGCTTGTCATCGGTCAAACGCAGAGGCGCGCAGCTTCCGTCGGACCACGCGTACACGTTTACGGACACGTCGTTCATCCTCTCGAACTTCGTCAGCTGGTCCAACGTTACGGGTAGAGTCATATCGCGAAGCACCTCGGAGTAGTGATGGTACGATGCGATCCTATCACTATTCGCAGTAACGGGGTACAAACTGGCAACGACAGCCCACAAGAAACACGCATTGTCTCTGTTCTTTACGTTGACCACCGCTTTCTTCAGGACGACGGCGCGCGGAAGCGGTACGTCGCAACCACCTCGAAGTGGATTATGCTTATTAATATTTATTAAAATATTTAGCACAGCCCTTAGGGTCCATCCACTGTCGCGATCTTGAAACTCCTCGAGCATTACTAGCGTCGGAGCGACCACGTGCTTCGAGTACCACTCGCGCACATTCGAAGACATTAACAGTACGCGATTTCGCGTACCGAAACTTTCCTGGTTCGTATTCTCACCCAACGTAAACTCCGCGTTCAAGTTTGTATTCACGGACACGCTCTTATGCGTCGTGATAGCGTCCGTGACGCGCGAGATCACAGTTCGTCGAGCACCTTCTAAAAATAGACGCGGATCGACGTATCCCACGTTGATTACCGCACCGGTTGCAATACGGCCTATAAACGCAGATTCCACGTCTTCCCATACGACTTTGGGAGCCGTCGATCGGCCCGAAACCCCGCACCCTACTCGCGAAAACTTTTCCCGCACGATCGCGCGCAATGTCTTTATTCGCGCGAGCAGCGACACCAGGCGTTGTTTCGCGGCCACGGGCACTCCTCCGCTGCTCTGATACTCGACGATGAGCTGCAGGCAGGCGTCGCAATGATCAACCCAGTTTCGAAATTCCGCAATACTGCGTAAAACCTTGGACATCCGGGATAAAACCCTGTACGTGTCCATGAACACCTCCATGTTCGCTTATTCACAAAGAGTTCACTTCACAAATAATTAATTTCCCAGAAACGCTCGATTTCACCTGATTTCATGATGCGACTCTTCCAGGTGATGCGATCATACTCACAATCGGGAAATCGGAAACTCAGCGGTACAAGGACGAGATTCGAGTTTCGCGGCAGGCTCGTACGCTCATCCAAATATCGTGCCAATTCCCGACCCAAAAACCTATTAATTGTAATTGTTCTTGTATCAGGACTCAGTACTTCCAGTACTTCGACCGCTCCGTTCTCGATGTCGTGTAGAAGCGTCAACGGCGTACACACGATCGCGGTAATGTACTTCGTACGCTTATGATGTACGTCCTTATCAGCAACGATGCAATGCAATGTACATTTACCCGCAGTACTGTTTCGCGCGATATACCGTAACAATTGACGATGCTCGCGCGACAATTGCATAAATCCGTGTCGAAAGACGCTGATCCACGACCTCTCGAATAATGATGGTGGGCTTAACGCGACGCGGATCTTATGCCTCTCGATCGTCAGTGATTCGTCATCCAACTGCAGCAACGTCGACAAATGGTTCACCTCGTCATCGTTATCGTCATCGGAAGATGATGACGCGAGCAATGCGTCTCGCGCGTCCAGTTCAGCGACTATGCACGCTATTTTACTTCGGACACACGTTCGCACTATTTCAACACTACTCATAAGTAATGTCAAACGTTGTTGTTCCGATTCCGATACTCTTCGGGTCTTAAAATGTTCGTGGATAAGGCGCACGAGCTCGTCACACGATACGAACCATTCGTAGCACTGTTCGTCGGTACGCAGCAGTGGGATCATCCCCCGCAACAATTCGTACGAATTCACGAAAAAGTCCATGTCTCGTGATACTTATGCACGCGTAACGTATTTCACAATCTCTACCGAGCAACTGCCGAATTTAATATACTAGTCGCCTACCCTATCCGAGATCCTTACGATGTCATCGCACTATGTTTACGTTAGTTGCAGTTCGAACGTATCTTCAAATTTTCCTCGCCCTTACACGATCACTGTACTACTCTCACGACTCAGATATAAACATATGATATCGCGCGGTGCACCGTTATGTATACACCATGGATTGACTTACAGCCTTCTCGATCGTGAAAATACTCGGAACTCTACCCCGAATAATTAACGCTATATGTTTACGTATGTCTAATCACTGGAACGGCCACGTTAAAAACAGTTCGCTCGTACCACTGCATCAGTCAGGTCTTTCGTTACTACGAGAAACGTTTTAAAAATTTATTGTGCCTGAGTCCATTGCAATTACATGACTGAAGACTGTCGCATCAAAGTGTTGTTGTTGTTGTTGTTGTTATTGTTGCAAGCGAGATTGCTTTGAAGGATATCGTCCGCCGTTCAACGCACGGAAGTACAATCGATTAATACCGTAAGTTTCCATCACCATATTTTAGTGAATCTGTTAGCAACTTTGAGAATTATAAGAAAAATGGTTTCAGATTATGTCATTGCCCGTGAATTTGAAACGTCCAGCTACCGCTACGATCACCGCTGCTGCGACACTTATCCACTCGTGCAGCCCGAAAGTGTATGTGGCGTGTCGAAATGTTGCGGTTCAAACCGAAGAAATTCGATGTGCAGAACTTCATGAGGCGGAAGCAAATCCGGATGGCGACATTTATTTAAAAGTTTTTCGAACTCTTGCAATACCTTAAAAGGTGCCTCAGTATGCCTGGCTAATCCAAATGAATGTAACTATTTTAAAAAAAATTAAAAATTTTTTTTAGAAAATCAGAATTTAAATTTCGGGCGAAGCCGAGTATGTAGCAAAGCTAGTGTATGTACAGTGGCTCACAGCCATAACCGTACACTCTTTAAAATTGCATAACATTTTTAAAATTGATCCAAACGACCTGAGTTGTTTTAAGAAGCTAGAAGGATTAGTTTGCTAAGTGAGGTGTTTCGTCGTTTTGAAAAAAATTGCCATTGGTCGGAATAGCAAAAAAGAATAGTAAAGGTCGTTTCTTTTTCCGTCATTTTTTTTCGCTAATTTTGGGAATTTCGCGATTTTCGATCTTATTCTGCGATCTTTATGCGTTTATAGCTCAGAGCAACGTTAACCGATTTTGATGAAGTTTTAGACATGTATACAACTTACTTAAATCTGTAAAAGGTCTTTTTTTAATTTTCATTACAGGCTCAGGAAAAAGTTGGGAAAAAACGACCTTTACTATTTTTTTGCTATTCCGACCAATTGCAATTTTTTCGAAACGACGAAACACGTCACTTAGCAAACTAATCGTTCTAGCTTCTCAAAAAAACTGAAATCGTTTGGACCAATTTTAAAAATGCTATGCGATTTTAAAGAGTGTACGATTATGACTGTGAGCCACTGTATGTATGTATTGGGTTGGTGCATAATTATCAGGCGTTTCTTAAACAATATTTATTATGAAAAAAAGAAACAGAAAAATTAAACAATAACATTTTGAAATGATTATTCCAGAGCGTAGTCACCATCTACTTCAATAACTACTTCCCATTTGCTTGGAAGACCGGCGAATTTTTATTAACAAATAACCCGCCAATACAAACACCTGATAATTCTGCACCAACCCAATATATTCCGGACTGTAGACAGACCTGGTGTAACGTGTGGAGCAAAGATCTTTGAACCGTAGGCTGCTAAGTACATAATCATTGGTTTAAAGTTGGAATCGATTGATATCATCTACGGATTCAAGTACCAAAGTACCCTATATATCATAGTTACGGAGCTTGAGATCATTATTAAAGTTCTATCAAATATCGTAACTCAATATCCACAAAAGCTCTGCCTTTCTTTCATTTTAGTTCCTCTATCGCTTTATAGTTTGCCAGGTTAATATAGATTTCAAAAAATAAAGCAATAGAGTTAACAGGGTGGGCCACGCGAAGGCGTGAAAGAAGGTCTTCGCCATGCCAGAGTATGTTCAATGTTAATACAAATCCAAACCATTCACCGAAAACAAGGAAAAGACAAGAAAAAAATAACTTATTTTTTAGAAAAATAAAGCCTTCCACCGAATAATATAACACTGAAAATACTCGAAATCATGTACAAGCCAAAATATACAGCATAAGCCAAAATATACAGCAAAAGCATAAGGTGAAAGATATAGAATGAGCATGAATGAAGATAGAAGCAAAAAGGTAGGGCAGGGACTTGTTAAAAAAAGACAAAGTTTTCAAACATGCTTTAATGTCGATTATTTTGAATAGTTTTTACGTAATGATGCTCCCACACATCTTAATTGCTCGCCGAGCCATACTGTATCTTTGTGGAATTTTGCCGTTAAAGCTATATACACCATTTCTTTACGATGAGCAGCGCATTCATTTTGAGTAAACCAATTTGGATATTTTTCCTCCACTACACGGGAGATAATCGAAAATAGTTTGTCCAATATGAATGCTTCGCTGCGTAACGCGGGATAATGAACATCGAAAACTTTAGATATAATACGAAAAATAAACGAAAACTGTTGCGTTGGAACGCAAAGGTGTCCAAAATCAACATTATCTGCAACAATATATGCACGAAAAGATATTAGTATTTGCTCGTTGCGACAAAAGCTACTGTTACTATCAATGAATGTGGTATAACATATATCACACCGCGACTTTTCGACACTTTTTTTAGCAATGTACCCAGCAAAATATTCAAGCGCACATGATTCTAAGGAGCACACCGATGTTGATAGTGCATCAATATTAATCTCAATGTCTACATCTGTACTAATAATATCATCATCGGTGTACTCTTCAATATCATGTAATGCAGCATCAGGTGACAACGTGGCTGGTTCACATTGTGATATAGAATCTCCCGGTAATAACGGTGCGTCGTAATATCGCATGCAATTTCCAGTATCTAAACTATGATCCAAACTTAATAAAATATTTTTTCTGATCGCAAGACGCACCGCTTTTACTGAGGGATTATGGTTGTGAGTGCCACCATGCATCCGCAGAACAGAGAAGAAGTTTTCTATTGGATCCGTGTTAAGTCGCGACGTTAGTAAAAATGTAATACCTTCTTCTCTTAAATCATTCCACAGTTGCAGAGTGGCATTTATAGATTGCCGTAACCCCAAGAAACATGGAGGTGCTTTCAAACCATTAGGAGTCATCGTATACCAATTGTTCATTTCATTTAATTGTGAAATTAAATTATTTTGAACATTGTCATAAAGTCGCGAAAGAGCACACTTGTTTGGTTTGGGATCACGGGCTGATCTACTATTCAAATTATCAAACAAATCATTTAAGGTTTCAAAGAAACTAGTCGTGTGTTGAACGGTTGTTGTTTTTATGCTACCTGTTAATGAAGCGGTGAACAGAGCAGACGATACCCTTTTACTGAAAACTTGGAGAGCTAGCTTACATTTCATTTTATCGAAAGAATTTGGCCTTACATGCTTCTCGGATAATTTGTAAGCTGCTCGAGTATTTTTGTCCTTTTCTAAATTCCACAAACATATTACATTGGACCACGAAACAATAGATCCATTAATTGAAAAATCATGCTTTAATAAATTCAAAAAATAAATTTTTTGGCCATTTCGTTCAAAATATGGATTTTGTATAGATGATCGGTCGTCTGCTATGCTCTTATTACTGCTTCCCTGTTCGGAAACAACCGCTCTGACTTTTAAACCAGTTGCATGCAAAGCATCTAAAATCTCATCTAAAATTGTAGACAAAGCGTCTCTCTTGACTCCTGATTTTGAAACAAAGAAAGCCAGTAATTGTTTCCAAATAGTGAATAGCCCGCGTATCATAAAAACAAGAACCTGTGTACCCACCGCTAAATTTCTACCCAAAGATCCCAAGTCTTCGAAACCTTCAATGATTTGTTTAGTTGGATGGAAGTCTAGACATTTTTTGATTGCCATTTCATCAAACAGTAGTACGCAATTACGATCTGCGGCTTCCATATACGCAGCTTTAATTTTGAGCGCGGTAAACAAAGGTTGGCATTTGCCAGGCCAGATATCTATTTTCCCGAACCACCGAATGATTGTAACTGGACTCGGAAGATGAAAACCGAAAACTTCGCGCATCTTATTATACAAAGCTGGCGAAGTGTAGTGTATTGTCATGCAAATCTGCTGTTCGCTACGTGTATAAATTTGTTTCTTCGACTTAAATACTAGTAAACATATAAAAGTTAAAATAAACCCAGAAGCTTTTTTCGCGATCGCTTTCTTCAAGCATGTATCATTTATACTACCTGAAGAAAGTTTATTTTTTAAACGATTGATTACTCTGCACTTCGCCCGTACTTGCAAGCGAAGAATATTAGATTTATTCTTCTCTTGCTTTAACTGTTTTTCCATTTCCATCAACCGTTCCTCCAAATTATTGCGTTCTTCTGTTGATGAACTGGCTTCAATTTCCATACTTACGTCGCTATCGGTATCGTTGAAACACATTTTAGGCACGGCATCTTTCCGTAATTGCCCGGATACGTAAAGACTACTTTTCAAAAAATGCCGGCTACATATACACTTTTTTCTCAATTCCACGTTAGTCATTTCCACCCAATCATCTAAGCCACAGTTAACCAGCCACGCTATGCATCTATCATTGTCATTTATCGGGAATGAATGGAATGTAGTACCGTTAGTTACATTACGGTTTACTAAATTGCAATTGGGATATACACATTTTTTATAATGTGTTTTACGAGCCTGATTCTCCATTACTGATAAATATACAAATTAGTGAATGGAGAAAAGAATCAAATGATGCAAATGATAAAGCGTAGAGAAGTTTTACCTAATACTGACTTGGATACACAAACAAGACTGCTCCGAATACCAATCTTCTAGACGGCTTGTAGGAAACTGACTTTGTTTCGACTGATGATCGTTGAACGGTGTCGCCCATAGCCGACCACCGAACAAAAGAAACGCGTTGCAAGGAAAGAAACAAACAAACGCTCTTTTCTGGAGATTCATTTTCGAGATATCGGCCGACGAAATTCAAGAAAATCCGACTTCTGGGGCGCGGTGTTTAAACTTTAAATCCCAGTCAGCTAGGGCAGCTGAGCGCGCGGCCGCACGTACGCGAGAAGCACCGCCGTGGAATTCAACATATTCTTACACTGCTTTAAATCATTCTTCACACAGTGAAACCACACAATTCTTTTACTATCATTGTTGCACACATATTTATTATGCAGTAATATCACAGTGGCCTAATATTTAATGAGAGCCGGATTTACCATTCAGGGGCCCTAGGCTAAATATTTGGTGGACTCTCAGTTAAATCTAAAAAATAAAATGACGCTGATTTGACTTTTTTTATCATAATACTCGTATAATCTAAATAAGAATTTAATTTCAAAATTAACATCGAATATCAAAACTAAACATAACATTAACATAAATAAACATTAAAGATACAAGTTAATAAAGATAATATAAAAAAATGCTAATTTTTCGAAGAAAATATTTAGAATGAGGGGCCCCCAGCTAAACAGGCTCCTAGGCTTCAGCTTTCTTAGCCTAAGGGTAAATCCAGCACTGCATATATACCTACATATATAAAAATAATTATAAGACACATTTTATGCTAGAAATATTACTCTTCATTACATATTAAAAATAATTGTGATTTTGCTTTTTGCCAGTCTTTTAGTGTATTGTAAATAAATAGCATTTTTAATCGTGAATAATGCATAGAAAACATTGCCCCCAATAGTTTGAGATCTTTGTACGCAATTTCATAATACATATATAGAAATAAATTTCGACTCGTAGAGGTCGGAGTTCTAAATTCGAATTGTAAAGGTGAAATACATAATTTAACATGCAAAATGTAGTTCCAGTTAAGAAAATTTGATTTCGAGTTGTAGAGGTGTTTACAGCGGAGCGGAAGGGAATGAAGAAAACTTTCGTCTTATAGAGTTTTTCGAGTTGTCGTGGTTCGGGTTATCGAGGTTCGACTGTATTAGCAAATACCCTGTCACGGGCATATCAGTGTATTGTAATATTTACAAGATATATGTGAGATACGAATGTTTCTATTCGTTCATTTTCTAGAATATCTAATGAACACTGCTTTCGGGAATTAATCTACACTTCTGGTTCGGTGGACATTTGTAAAAAAATTGCCGCAGAATTGGTTACGACATTTACAATTAATGTTAAATTCTTTTTACATCAACGTGTTCCACTCAATAAGAGAAAAAAGTTTTAAAAAAACCATGTGCCGCACCGTTGCGACGGAAAATATTGTTAAAGTTTACGCAAAAACTAAAGTGCGTATATCGTTTTCTTCTCGCCTTTACAAAAACAAAGGCCAAATGGTAATCCATATAGTGATCCGCAAAAATATAGCTGGGCTTCGATATGAGTGTAAGTTCTAAAAAAAATTCTGACTTCGTTTTCCTTGGGTGTGAGTTCAAGTCCATGTTGCACGGTTTAATTTTTTCATTGGTTTTACTCTTTAAACTAATTTTTTACGGTTTAATTGTTTTTTTCAATGTACCTATATCAACAACAAGCATACAATCAAAGCAGAAATGTATTCTTGAGATACCGTTCTTACTAGTCTCCAAATATACTTTAAATTCTAATTGTAAGTTATTTAAATAAATTTTTACATTATCACTTTATAGGACAAAGAGGAGGATAATGTATAAGCAACGGATTCATGCGCAATCGGAGTAATTGTAGGAAGGGTGTCGTGTTTGGCTTTCTTTTCATCCGGAAAATGTCATACAATATGTTACAAATACCGTGATGAAAATAAAACAGAAAATATAAAAATTTAATTTTTCAATAGTATAGATGGTTTCGTCCTACACGCATTCCCGAATTTGGCTACTGATCGCTAGGTACCTGGCCGCGCGAACGAGCTGTGGCACGAATAATTTTTTTCGTATAAATAAGCGATCAGGCCCGTCGCGCACGTGAAGGATGCAGTATCAGAAGTCCGAAAGACGGAGCGAGACAAAGCATCAACGCATCGGCTGTTTCACGTCTGTCAGCACTCAACCGATGCACCAAACTATTCATTACTTAGGAAATACATACATACATACAGATGTACATACTTAACACTATTCCTACCACGACCGGTCAAATGACCGTTTCTAAAATTTCTATTAGAATTTACTATATACAACGTAATTGAATCGCCTTTAAACTTCACGATTTTTCCTCAAATATACGTACAATACATTTTTCAATATTCACTTCTTTTTTATTGTTTATTTTTTGAGAAAAATTTGTAGTCTGTCTTACCTACCACGACCGGTCATTTGACCGGTCGTGGTAGGAATAGGTATACGTGAAATGTCGGTAGGAATAGTGTTAAGAATGTTAATGACGGTGAAATTTTAATTGTTAATATCCTGTTAAGTTTTAGCCATTTGCTTGCAAAAACTGTTATTTGCATATTTGGCTTGACAAGTGTTACGAACTGGTAAAGATTCGTTAAGAGCAAACGCCTGATTTAGCGAGCTCTGCTTGCAAGACATTTCAAGTCGCATTGATTTTTGCCTTCAGGTGTATCGCGTTTCTGGGAACAGCGTCTGTTTAAAAAAAAAGACGAACTTTTTGATGGCCTTGACCTCAACAATCGATGAGAAAAAGGCCGCACATCTACTGAACGTTCGCTATCGTATTATTTTCTGGATTTTAAAAAAATATGTTATTATTTTTCCTCTTTCTGCACCAATTTTTTGCCGTACCTTCCTCATACCAAACTGCGTCGTAATTGGTTTCATTTTAGTAGACAAATCTGATATACAATACAGATGTTTGCATAATGATAAAAATATTGAAAAATTATTTTTCCACTAGAGGATACTGCATATTAATGGCCCTGTATTCCTTCCAAGCGCCGGCCAACATGTTGTTATAAAGAGTCGGTAGCTTCTGAACAATTTTAGAAACCTATGTAAACCTGATATCTATGTTTCCATATTTAGAAGAGTGATAGGAACTAGAGGAAATGCTGTATTGCGTTGTCTCAAGCGTAAATGTTGTAAAACGTTTATAAGACCGACTCGAAAAATCCGATCTTACCATATTTTATGGAAGAAAGAAAGTCAGAAAAGCATGTATTTAGCCGCGTAATATAACATTTTTAATAGTTTTCTTAGCAGGTTAGTCAATTGAATATCAGGGTGGCTTAAAGTAATTATTTAAACATTTAAAGACAGTTCTTCGATATATAAAAGAAATAATTACGGCTACAGTCCCTAGTAATAATCCCACTAAATATAAAGAATTTAATGAAATTTAATGAACTTTTTTCCCGCTTGGGACCGCAAGTCAAATTTTCCGCGTACCCGAGCTCAGAAATATCGTTCCAACTACCACTAATGTAGGGTGTGGAAAGTTCCCCTTTCATGCGGCCGCCCAGGCTAGGGAAAATGCGCAGGCTGGATGCGCGTGATTATTATGTAGTCCCCTCCTCGAAGTGACAGAAAATATAACCTATATGCTATATGACAATAAATGTTTATTGGCTATTTCGTTCCTTTACGCTACATTTGTGAACTTTTTATAACTTAACATCCTTCCAAAATATCGTTGTTACGCCGCAATGGTATATTTATGAAATTGGGTATAGCATATAGGTTATATTTTCTGTCACTTTGAGGTAGAGGTGTGACAATCGAAATGTTATCGATATTTCGATATATCGATAATATGGTTAAAATATCGTTGACGCGAATAGACCCAGATAGCACACGACTTATAGACGACGTGTGCTACCTGGGAAATCAGCTGAGGTACAGTATTGTCTCCGTATGTGCTCGGTTTGGTGTACACGATAGGTGTTCGTCGCTACCCCCACCACTTCTGTCTCACTCTTGTCCGGCGAAGGCAAGAGCGAGATGGAACGAGAGCCACTGAAAGCGAGCGAGGACGGTACGAGACAGACGACGCGTTGATGTTTTGTCTCCCTCCGTCTTTCGGGCACCGTGACACTCAGTCCTTTGCGTGCGCGACGAGCGTGCGCGATGGTCGCAAGCACTTAGGTGAGCACGGGAACCGCATCGCAAAATCGTGACGCAGGCCCGGCTCAAGCCTTTTTTGCGCCCTAAGCGAACTTGTCAAATTGCGCCCTTTATTATAATACATTTATTTGAGATTATTTATGACTTTACTCTGCAAAATTAGGCGACTGCCTAGGGCGGAAAGTCGACAAGAGGTGCAAAATGATATTTTCATTACTGGTATTGTGGAAAATAAACTTTAAAATTAAATATTTCAAGTTGTACTATAAGTGGATTAAACTACGAATACAAATTAAGAGTAAGCTTATCAATAATCTCAAATAAATGTATTATAATAAAAGGCGTAATTTGGCAAGCTCGCCTAGGGCGCAAAAAAGACTCGTGCCGTGCCTGGCTATCTGACCGTGGCGCGCATGCGTCGAGCAGTCACGATTCCATCTGAGTGCTCGCACCCGTCGCGCACGCTCGCCGCGCACGCAAAGCGTTCCATCTCACTCCCCCCTTCGGCCAGAAAGGAGCGGGAAACGAACACTCGAAATTAGGGATCTGTTCACGATAGGAGTTCAACGCCGGTCCCGACCAGCGAGCACATACGGAGACAATACTGTATACACGAAAAAAGGTTAGCACCGTAGAAAGCGTTGCTGGGCCCATACACGGCGCTATCCAGCACCGAAAAACACCGTTGTGAACGGACGCAAATATCGGTGCTGAGCCCATTCAGTGTTTTTCGGTGCTGGACAGCGCCGTGAATTCAAATACAAACAAATAGATTCTGATTGACTTTATTTTACAATTAATGCGTTGTATTCTAAGCGGAAAAAGGTCTGTACCGTTGGCAACGGTGCTCGAAAAGTGAGCACCGTAAAAACCGGTGCTGGGCCCATTCACGGCGCTATCCAGCACCGAAGAACACCGTTGTGAATGGGCGAAAACATCGGTGCTGAGCCGCTGAGTATCGAAAGCGATATCTTTAAAAGTATGAATATGTATCGTTGCTTTACAATGTCTTTAAAATTGTTATTTGCATCGTTGCTGCAACAAAGTGTGTTATATTCTACCTCAGCCTCTTCTAGAAGAGGCGAATAGATCTATTCGTCTTAACGATATTGTCGATATATTGTTAAATATCAATAAGATATCGATAATCTATCAATAATCGATAGTCACACCTCTAATCAAGCATAGAAATCTGTAAATATGAAAATTGATGCTAAAATCAAGTAGAGTCTAATGAAAGGCATGAATTTGGGAAACATAAACAAATTAAGCTAAAACTTATTATTTTGATGAAATGTACTCAAAAAATGACGTTATGAATAGGAAATTTTGATTTCTTAACCACGAATAATTACACTCATCGACTTCATAAATATATCGTTGAGGCGTAATAATAATATTTTGGAAGGATGTTAAGTCATAAAAAGTTCACAAATGTAGCCCAAAAGAACGAAATATCCAATAAACATTTATTATCCTGTAGCATATAGGTTAAGTATATTTTCTGTCACTTCGAGGACAGAAAATCCACTCTTCGAAGTGACCGAAAATATAACCTAACTAAGAGACTGTACAAATGTTTATTACGTGGTTGTATTTATATAATATTTCTAATCGAAATTTATGGAAATAAGTGCAAATTATGCTTCTATCAAAATGTATTAGTAAACGGAATTATGCAACATGTTTCTTGAAATTAGTCTTAACGTTCATGCCGTTTTAGATTTTAAACGTTTCCGATAAGATTTAATTTCAAGTCCTACCACTCGTAGCATTGTAATCTTATTTTAGACTGAATCGATAACGTTGGGTGTGACACGAAAATGGTAAGGGGGCTCGCGAGCCCCCCGAGCGTGTGACACAAAATTACATTCCGTGATAGGTCTATTCTATACCTGGTCTGTGGTATAGGATTGGTGGGGGTTCGTTGGGAAAGAGTTAAGGATTTAAATCCAAACTTTAAACTAAACAATGACTTTATAAACAACACTTAATCTAATAACGATAATAATTCTTACAATTACGATTATATATTCTTATGTTTTTGTGGTTTTTATGAGTTTTTTATTCTTATGCTAATTGATGGTAAATGCTACGTGGTTATGTACTAAAGTATATATGTGTGTGTTGCAGAGCACGGCCGCTGCCGTTTCCGGAGCGAGCTCGTGTACTCTTGGCAACGTCTGTAGTACGAACGGCCGCTACCGTTTCCGGAGTTCGCTCGCTACTTTTGACAGAGTTTTTGTCCTATGCCCTACAAGACCTCGCTTTTACCAAGTACCTTGGCCGCTACCGTCTCCGGAGTGAGCTCGATGCCTTTGCGAAAGCAAGGTTCCTATAGTTTTAGAATGGATAGTCAAAGAGGTACACCAGTATCTTTTACACGCTGGAGATACGCCGCTACCGTCTACGGAGCGAGCTGAATCTCACTGGTTGAAACTTAAGCTTCCTCTAGGGCTGAACATTCATCAACTAAAGAGCGTGTTTTTGAATGTAGCTTGAATGCCCCGCTGTGCTGCGTGCGCCACCATTTATACCCGAGAATTGGCCGCCTGGCGCATGCGCAGTGCGTCGTTATTTATTGTTTTGCTTTCTACTCGACTAATACATATTACTTTGTTTTTCGCTTTTGTCAGTATTTCTAGTTAATTATTTCTAATATTTCTATAACTTTTGTTTCTTCAATATTTGCTTAAGGCTGCCGTGTCAAGTTTGTTATTGTCCGAATCGATCGAAGCGTCCTCAGTAAACAAACGGACCCTAATGAAACTACTGCGGTCGATAAAAAGAACTTCTACAGAGATGACATCTCCAGGTAGTCTATGTAGACGAATTTTTTACGCATAGTTGCCACATTTTCTGTTCTCTCCGTCTCTGCCGCGCTGTTGCCACAGCTCTTTCCATCGAGAAGTCCCGAAGGAATACGGCACGAGAGCTGCGTCTAGCGTCAGAGTCTCGCTGAACGTAAAGGAGGATAGCAATAATGAAAGATAGAGAGGTCCGAGAGTGTAAGAAGGAAAGATGGAAAGATACCAAACCTGACACAATTTGAACTGTCATTATTAACGATATTACAGATAAAATTTATTTGCAGAATTGAAAGCCCGTTTCGTTCCAAGTAGTCCGATTTAAATTAAATTTCCACGCTGAACGTAAAAGAGGATAGCAATAATGAAAGATAGAGAGGTTGGGTAGTGAAGTTAGGAAACATGTCAATGAAATAATACTAATTTGCGTATCAATAGTTTTTATTTATACGTAGAAGAATGTAATATTTTGTATATTCAATGTGCAATTTCAAAGCATACAATTTGAATAAGGTACATCACCGAAGTGTAACACGCCCATCGTAATGAAATCTATAAATGCTATAGTTCTTTTAAAAACATATGACGCTTTCTTTTTTATCTAACTATACATCAAATTATCTTTTTTATCAACAAGAATTGTCTGTTGTTTAAATACAAATTTAATAACGTAATCATTTTTTTAAAACTTCAATTATTTTTTTAAAATAACAATACGTATATTTTGGAATGTCTCATTAAACCGATTTTATTCAGCTACGATCCCCTGTTTGTTTGTATGTTTGATTCAAATCTGGAAACTCAATTTTAATCCACTTCCAACCATCCAATTGTCTGGAACCTTAGCAGGGGTGCGTAGTTTGGATGACAATACAAAATTATGAAAAAAAACTCCAAGGGGTGAAAAAATTACCCAGTCACCAATAAATAACAACCCATAACCACAAATCCAATCGACTGAAAATCAACCACTCGCGTTCTTTACGAACTTTTAGCACTGTAGGGTTCAAGCAAACTGTTAAACTGCATACAGCAATAAAATATATTTGTAAAGAAGTTTGAGCTGTGAAATGTAAATCCACGAACACTAAAAACTAGAAAATAAGAAATTTATAATAAACGATTTTATTAAAAATGCATTAAAAACTAAAAAATAATTATTTTCTTATACTACAATTTCGATGGTGTTTTTTTACTTTAAATAAAATCGTGGAGCACTATATCTCGCAATAAATTCATTTCGACACTTGATACTAAACTGATTCATATTCTGTTATGAAATATCCTGCTCCACGTTTTTATTTAAAGTTAAAAAACACCATCGAAATTGTAGAACAAGAATGAAAGTATTTTTTAATTGTTAGTGCCTTTTTGACAAAACCGTATAACAGAACATTTTTTTATATATTTTTTTGTCTCTAATCAAGTTACACTCATCACAATAAATCAATCCAACTTCATTAAAATTCGACATTCAAGCTTTCGCCCCCTTGAAATGGACAATTACACGTAAAAAAGTGTATATTTTTTTAAGAATACAGTATTGTCTCGTTAGCGGCTCGGTTTGGTGTACACGATGTGCACTTTTCGCTATCCCCACCACTTCTGTCTCACTCTTGTCCGGCGAAGGCGAGAGCGAGCGAGAGGCACTGAAAGCGAACGAGATTGGTACGAGACAGACGACGCGTTGATGTTTTGTCTCGCTCCGTCTTTCGGACGCCTGACACTCCGTCCTTTGGCGTTCGCGTCCGTCGCGCACGCAAAGCGTCCCATCTCGCTCCCCCCTTCGGCCAGGAAGAAGCGAGAAACGAACACTGGGAATTAGGGCTCTGTTCATTAGCGATGCCAGAATCGTGGGACGCGGGACCAAGCGCTTAACCCCACTATGACCTACCGTCGTCTCCCACTATGTCCTACCGTCGTCCCCCACTTTCTTCCCAACGCACTGCACACAAGCATATACCTACCCCTGCTCTGTGCTCGGCAGCCCAAGAGGCAGCTCACACGGACAGAAGTAAAAATATGCTTGTGTGCAGTGCGGTGGGAAAAAAGTGGGGCACGCCGGTAGGACATAGTGGGAGACGACGGTAGGTCATAGTGGGAGTAAGCGTTTGATCCCGCGTCCCACAATTCTGGCATCACTGGTCACCACCCAAACTGTCATTGCTGTTCACAATACGGGCTCAATGCCGGTCCCGACCAGCGCAGCGATCCGCTAACGAGACAATACTGTAATATTATCTTCTCTCATTCTGTGTAATTCCTCTTCTCCATTGACGGTCTTCCTACAATTTTGCCAGGTCACTCGTAATGAAATGTGATGTATGCAGTGTGGATCTGTAACACATGTAATGGAAATACTTAATTGTTGTTTTCAAAGCCTACAAAATTTTAATGTAGATTTATAAGGAGTCAAATATTACCTGAAATATGGTGCTTATTATTCCATTTGCCCTGGCATTACTGTCCCATACACCATGTTTGCAGTAATTTTGTAAAACGTCCGCCTGTAACAAATAATCGCAGACATTTCGGTAAATTTGGTATAAAAATAAAAGTTTGTTTCAATAATTCGTCGAACATCATGCATACCTGCGACGCCCGTATGTGTCAGCCTGGCGCACTTTGACCGAACTGGATTCCGTCTGTCTGCTCCTGTGAACTTAGAAATGTGCCTGAGAAAATTAAAGTGTGAATTAAATTTATGGGTGAACTTTTCCTCTGGGAAACGATTTTTTTCACGGGAAATTTATATGGATCGAAGGCACGTATCAAATAACATGCAAAAATAACCATTTTGAGTTTAGGAATCTATTCAGTGAAAAGTTATTAAGTAAAAGGTACTGTGAAATTTTGACGTATATTCTAACCCCTAATGTGAACAACTATTATGCTTCAATTTGAATGGCTACTTTTTTTTTAACCAATACAATACAGGTTAGAAAATATATCAAAATTTGCAAATTTTCGCCTCACAACTTTTCAACGAATAGATTCCTAAACTCAAAATTGTTATTTTTGCATGTTATTTGATACGTGTTTTCGATCTATATACATTTCCGGTGAAAAGAACGGTTTCCCAGAGGAAAAGTTCACATAAATTTATTATTTCCGTCGTCACTTTCTTGGTAAAGTGACAACGGCGTCGATCGACTCGCGTGATCGTACGATCCGCGAGTAAAAGTGCCATTGCTGGCACTTGTGACCACTAACAGAGTCTGTGGTACCGCGTTTTACAGCGCGGTGCGACGCCGGACCGATACAATAGTTTCACTATTTTCGGAGGGAGACCTTTTCCGCTTTTTCAAGCTTTTCGGTTTTTCTTTCGCTCTCTCTGCTAGTATAAATTGTGGCTCCCGAATAGGCATGCACCTATTGTGCCGGCTATCTATTAATTCAGGTAGCATGCATTCTAAATAAAATTGAACCAGTTTTGGCTCCATTTCTCTTTTCCAAAACGCATCATCTCTCTCTACTTTTATAGATTTCAGCCCCGTCGGGGTCCAAACGCAAAATATACAGTACTTTCTGTCAGTAATATGTAACTGACCTTGTACTTGATAATAATAGTGATGCGTTTTGCTCATTGAAATACCTGCTTTACATGTGAACATGCGCTGGACAACGCGTACTTTTTCCAGAGCTTCTTTCGGCGTAAAGTTCTCCGCTGATTTGGGGCATTTAATTTCCAAAATACCCTCTTGACCGATGGTTCCATCCGGTGAAGCTCCTAAGAAGGGGATGCAGCTGTCGATGAAAATTCCACATTCCGCAGTATCTGCGTATTGCTTCTTCAATTCTTCGCGAGCACTTTTCTCGCATTCTTTCCCGTTTTCCACCGCGGGTGCACTAATTATCTTCGGATACAGAATTGATTTCACTGCATTTGCGCAAAGCGTATCAGGTCGGCGACGGCACACTTGTCCAAAATTGGATGCTGTCAACAATTTGGACCTGTACTGCAACCATCTGCGGTTCTTTGCTTGTCCGATGGTTTCTTCTTCAATAGCATCTCTTTTGTCTTGCCACTCACTGAGCATTTGCATATGCTTTTCCCGCTCGAGTTCATACACTTCGGACAGCATGTCTGGCTTCTGTGCATTTGGTCCATAATCGGAATCTTTCTGCGAGGGCAATTGTTTGCGTACATATCGTGCAGCCTTCGTTTCCTTCTGTTTTGCAGCTCTCTTTTCCTTTTCTTTCTTTTTCTTTTCTTCTATTTGGCGAACAACTTCAGGCGTTTTTTCTTCATTACTGCATTCAATCGTGAATGCACTTGGTTACTGTTGTACTCCACGACAGCAGCAGTACATCTTCCTGTATACGATCCTCTCTCGGCAAAATTTAATCTTTTTCCGCCGATGTACTTAGCAATTATTGCGTTCAAACTTTGCACAGCGTTATTATTGGTGTTATAGAGTAAGCTCTCCGCATGAGCTAACAGTAGACGTAGTATTTCTTTTACGTCCTGGTACACTCCAATTTTCATCAATTCTGGAACGATGTTTCTTGCATTCTCTTTGTTCTTTCCATCGCAGAAATATTTTAGTTGTGCACACTCTTTGTGTTCACCAAACACGTGGCTCGGAACATTCTTTATGTCGCCATGCAAATTCTTCGTTTTTTTGTCGATTGATACATTCTGCTCGTATCTAAACTTTGCGGCTTTTACGATGTCCGTGCGTATCCGGCGAATGCTACTTTCCACAGCTTGCCTCAATGGTCCAGGTGTAGTCTTCTTCACAATCGCTTTCATTTTTGTGCAGAAGTTTCGCAACAAATGATTCGTGCATTCAATTTTTTTTTACGCGAATCTGTCTCTTATATGGGTCAGCATCAATAATCTTCTTATACACGCTGCTGTCCCCATCAGCAATCAGAGTAGAATAAACGAGCCCACGTTTTTCTACGCTAGTATTGAATCCTTCTACTATAGCATCGCTTTCCATAGCAGTCGATGCTCGAGATGTGTTCCAGTTTTTGAAGCATGTGTGCTTTTCGGGTTCTTTCTTGTTTTTCGCAGCAATCCGACAAATTCTGCAAACTTTATTTCGAACGCCGTAAAATAAAACTTTTTTCGTGTGATAGCCAACTATCACGCCGACTCCAGACGCAGAATCGTAACATCCACTGCGGTAGGATCTCTTCATCCAGCTTCCGTCGGCCACAACGGGGATGTGAGGGGTTCCTGATCCGGGAAGAACGTCGCCTCTTTCGATCGCCAAACGTTTTTCTTCTTCAGCCGCTGCTAGCATCTCTTCTTCTGCAGCGGCAATTGCGGACTTGACAAATTCATCTTGATTCTTCACGAAGTCTCTCTTCGACATGCAACGTATGTTGACTCCTGCAAAAGTGTGTTCCAATTGGGCACAGCTGCCTCCACTTAAAATTGTTGCATTAACGGCGCCCTGATTTCTATCCACTTCTTCAGCTTCGTCCGATTGATTGTGGATTTCAGCTTTGTAATGGCATAAAGTGCACATTACGCTGAAGATGCTCTTGAAGCCACGCCATTTCACACCAGTTATTCGTAGGTGTTCAATGCCACAGTCTTTCCTATTTTTTGCATGCTTACCTATTTTTTGCAATTGAGCAAGCACATTTGGAAAATTCATTATGTCGTTGCTATTTAGGAGACGCGATTGCTCTTGCGGCTCGTTCTTCGCAACTTTTTCTATAACGACGTTTTCTTCTTCGTTGCTTTCTATATCAAAGTCTTCAAGCGCCTCTTCCGTTTCTTCCGAACTGGCCGTATCAGTATCTGCATCACATGGCAAGCACATTATCTCTTGATGCGTATGGTTTCGTCCATCGGATGTTGATGGTTCCTCTACTATACGCTTCTCGGCCACTTCTTCTGGACGTTGTCCTACGGCAGTGTCGTCTACCGTTTTTACGTTTTCTTGTTTCTTCTGAAGGGCTGAAGACCTTCTCTTTTGGCGATGTACTTTCCGTTTCGATAATCTCTTTGCGTACGGACGTAATTTTCGCGGACGATACGGAGAATTATTGTTCATATCTTCTTGCACGTCCTGCATGTTCACATTTCCAATGATACTCATTTTACACTACCCCAGAAAACACAACACAAACACAAACACAATACAACGCACCACAACTCAAAATCCTTCTACCCGTTACAAAACACGTAAACGCGATCTGTGACCGTGAAACGTGAATCCGAAGATTCGTCTGTGGTGCGTTCTGGAACAAATGACGCTTTACAAACCAGGGAAGGGCAGAACAGTCAGGAATCGGCGAGCTCCGTCTACCGCTGATGGAGGGAGAAACACCTACAGGAGCGGTGGTTGTGTTGCGTGAACTGCGCCTGCATCAGTCACGCACACACATAACCACCACTCATGTAGGTCTTTCCCCCTCCAGCAGCGCTAGCTGGAGCCTGCCGATCTCTGCCAGCCGGTCAGTTGCAAGCAAGGGAACCCGGACGACACACTTAGTCGATTCTACTGAAGAGAAATGCAGAATTCGGAAAATGTAAGTATTATATTGGATACTATATTATACAGAGTGACTCTCTGGCTGGAGTATTCAAAAGCGATGCCGCCAATAAGCCGCGCCTCGCTGAGTTTCGTGGATGTCGAAGCTCGCGACGAGATTCACTACGGCGTATTAAAAAATTCTTTATTCTTCATCGAACCGATATGGCAGTGATACCAATGAATTCCTGGCGTTTTCCCGATTAAAATCATGTCATGTAAATCGGACTATTTTTAACGAAGTTAGCGTAGGGCCATTTTCATCGGCACGACATCGATTGACGCCATTTTCGCAAAGATCTGTTGAGAAATGCAGAACGTGGAATTCGTCACTTCCACGAAACTTAGCGAGACGCAGCTTATTGGCAGCATAGTCTTTGAGGGCTCTAGCGAGAAAATCACGCTGTACAATCTTACTATTTGCCATAAAATAATACATACATCATTTCATTTCCAGACGAAAGATGCCCTCCCGACTGTGTCTGGGGAGAAGAAAGAGAGAGAGAAGGAGGAGCAGAAAGAGAGAGAGGAGGAGGAGAAGAAAGAGAGAGAGAAGGAGAAGGAAGAGGCAGACAAATTGCGGAAAGATATGGCGAAAGTAAGTTATGTTGAATGTGTGTGTATTTTTATTGAAAGTGGTATAAGTCGATCTGTAGCTAAAAAATCGTATATTTTCTTTAACATTTTTATTGATTATTATTCCATAATAAAATTTAACAAGTTTATAGTTTTAAAAACATTACCCGATTTAATTAACGAATGCGAATATTTTTAAGTTGATTTAGACGCAAACCCTTATATATCTCAATGTATGAATAAATGGACTTATACCACTTTCAAAAATAACGGTCCATATGTACTAGTCTAAAAGCTGGCTAAATAGAGGTCAACGTGACTCAATGCAGTCACAGTTCTTATTTAAAAATGTTGGATTAGTATTGCCGAATACGAAATCGCTGGTCTGCCGCGTCAGTCCGGGGAACTAACCGGGGGTGGACGTCAAACAGGTAATATTTCTAGCTCAATAACGTCATTCTTGCAGTTCTGAAATTTCATATACTTATTGTTTACGCATTTAAAGAACGATATGCAAAATGGCAGACCACTAAGTGGGGATAAGACCCTGGCAGACGTCGATGAAAAGCGCGATACGTGGCTCGCCGCGAAAGTGCAAGGGAGAAGTATACATCTGTTTCTCCCTTGCACTAGTGGGATCGCCACCGGCCGCATATTGGAACGGTAGCCGTACGGCAGCCTTTAGGGTGCCCCAATGCATAATAATTAATTTTTGAATCAGCGATCTACCGAACCATTATGTAGAAATATTTTTTTCAAACATATATGCAGCAAGCATTCTGAAGCAAACAAGTTTTAAAGCGTTCCGATTTAACATCGCAGCGTGTCGCGCGATCGTGTGTAATTCGAATCCTCTGGAGTAGCCGTGCGGGATGACGTCATGTGGTGGCGCGTAGAAGGCGCGAATCATAAAATTATGCCGCGTCAGCTGAAATTTCTTTTTGCAACGCAGAGAAATAATAATTTTTTGAAACGTCGAATCTTAAAATTAGGCGGTGGCGAGGAGAGAAGGAGGGTAAATGAATCGGAGAAATAATATAGGTTTAAGAAATTTATTTAAAATTAGAAGAATGTAAAATATAAAGAAAAAATATAAATATAATAAAAAGAATATAATAATAAAATAGAATAATAAAATAAAATAAAGGAAAATTCAATTAGAAAAATAAAAATACAATATAAAAAGAATATAAATATAAAAAGAATATATAATATAAAATAAATTAAAGGAAATAGAATAATAATAATAATATAAATATAAATATAAAAATAGAAAAAATAGAAAAAATAGAAAAAAAACTATTCTAAGAAGGGAGGGAGGAAGGAGGCGACGGGGGTGGTGGCGAAGGTGTTGATGATGACGATGATGACGATGGGGATGTTCGCCGTATCCTCAGAGGCTCCAATCGCCGCCGTCGCGCGACCATCACGGGGCCGATGCTCGACCCCGAATGCCTCCGCCGCCGCGGCTCTTGGTGGACTGGGGACGCGTCCTCCTCGCCCACCAGTCTCGCCCGTAACATAAAAAATATGTCCTAGAACACAGATACAAACGTCGATGTAATAATGACACATTAAACATAATAAACATCAAACACACATAATAATGCAATGTATTACATACCACTGGAGGCGGCGGCGGTGACGAAGGCGGTGACTGCGACGGCTGCGGCGACCCGCAATCAGACGACCAATTGGGGGAATGCGGGGGCAGTGGTTGTAGTGGAGGCGATGGTGGCGGCGATGGTGGTGGCGAGTTCTGGAAAAATAGAACACCACGATATTGAGATTTCCGCCTGATTTAATCTCACTGAATTTCAAAGGTTACACGCGATAAATGTCAAAATATTTAAAAGTACATACCTCAGGATCACACTCCGGCGCTATCCGCGTTATTCCCATTTTTTTTTCAAAAGTATCACTCACACACAAAAACAACTTCAAAAAAAAGCTCTGACTGCTATTTACTACGATTTGTAGGCAACTGGTCTCGCTGCATCTCCAAGCTCCCACATGTGAGCCCAAGCCTAAAGTTGCATCCGTTGCAAAAAATAAGATGCCTTTGTTCTTCACCTTCTTCTTCACCTTCTTCTTCACTGGCCACCCTCTCCTTCTATGTACTCCACCTGCATTTTCGCTGACTATCCTCACCTTCTATGCATCTTCTTCGAATTATTCACTGGCCATCCTCTCCTTCTTCTTCTTCGCGTGTATCATTTGGCTGAATCGTTTCTCCTTCTTTCAACACATCATTCGATTAGACCATACCACATTGATCGTTTATTAGACGTCCACCACACCACTTCGATCACATATTGAACATCTATCAAACGTGTATCATACCACTTTCAACGTCTATCGTACCACTCTGAACGTGAATCGAACCGCTTCTACATAATTATAACTATCGTCTTAATCTAGCGTACATTACATGCAGGAGGTTGGGGAGGGTGAAGAAGAAACATTTATACATTAAAAAAATTGATTTTATTTATTTATTTATGAATTTCTCTCTGGCGTTTAGACCACCAGTTGAATATTTTAAATACATTTTGCATGGCACAATGCTTTGCGTGTCTACCGCATCGCAGAGTATTAACTACAGTTAGCTTATTTAGAGATTTTATATCCTCGTAGTCAATGTCCAGCGTCTCGATGACCATGTTCGTTCTCGTATCTTCATCGAGGAAATCCGCAAGCCAGTCGCGTTTCTGCAGCCTTTTAACGTATACGATATGGGATGCGTCATCTTCTTCATCGATCGCATCAGCAACAGCTTTCGTAATTAGCTGTTTAGCCATACTGTACGGAACGTCTCCATCGTCCCACCGTAGCCCATGATGTTTTGCCACCAACCATCGGATGCTTGATTTGTCGGATTTCGTAAGAAGAAATTGTGGCATCGAACTCCCAAAAATATAGTCCGAGAGATTTCGGGTCAGGCATAAAGCAGCTGCGCTGAGCCTCGCCCATTCCGCGATCTGCGATACGGTCTCTCTTCTACCTTTGTACCCAATCTTTAAATATGGAATAAAGACTTATGGATAATAATAATAATAATAATTGTTCCATTTCGTAGGATAGCCACTTCCTTGACGACAAATCTTTCATCGACGATGAACCCTTGCAGGTCAACAAATGTTGGTATGACCATTATCGATACAATTTGGAGGTCCGCTCGCTTCCAAGACACATGAGAGAATGGGGTCTTTCTCATAAAGCATCTCGATTTTCACGATAAAATTTTGTATAAATTTGGCACAGGAGAGGGCGGACAAGTAGCGTGGCAATTTAATTTATTTTACGCACCACGTTTGTCAACGGATTGTATTCAACCACCCGATCGTGGAGAATCAGACAGTAGGCCGTAGTATTTGCAGGCACATTCTCTTTACACTCGAATTCTATGCGCACGTCCACGGTGCCATTCTTGATCGACTCATTTTGTCGCGAGCAATCAATCACCACGAGGGGACCAAATTGTAAAAATTCAGCCACGGTGAATAATGCCTCGTTGCAACTATGTCCATAATACGATTTACGGAATTGCGTATACATGTGGTACAAGATGGTGTTACGTGAGGCGTTAATTTTTAAATGACCGAGCGGATGTGTCTAATTTCTTCCACGTAACGCTTAACGAATTTAGATATTTGTTTTTGGGATACGTACTTGCTACAACCAATACAGGTTGACCAGTCGGGATGTGGTACTTTGGTAGAGACAGGTTCGAACAGAATGAGACAGATTTAAGTAAATATTACCATGTATTACAATAAATATCAAAAGGAAAGTCGAAAGGTGGAACAAAATTGGGGGAATTTACATGGATTTGCGTTATGAATAGAGTCGAAGATGACTCGCGATTATAAAAGTACGAAATGAATAATATTGGTCCGGTGTTACAATTTAACGCAAGTATTTTCGGACGACAATTGATCGTGGGAAACCCCACAACTCACTAAGTGAGTTGGATCAATGTTCGCGCGGTCGTGTGATACTACACATTCTAGATAAATAGTTCGAGGAAAATAGTGCGAACGGCGTGTTTATAATAATTGAATTCGATACAATTCATAAATGCGGTACGAGCGGAAAAGGGATTAGACAAATTACCGAGGAAACCCACAACTCACTAAGTGAGTTGGATTATTTGTCTATTCCATAAAATGACATAGTAAAAATCACAGTAAAAATCACTCTCCCTCTCCCTCCCTCTCCCTCCCTCTCCCTCCCTCTCCCTCCCTCTCCCTCCCTCACCCTCCCTCTCCCTCCCTCTCCCTCCCTCTCCCTCCCTCTCCCTCCCTCTCCCTCCCTCTCCCTCCCTCTCCCTCCCTCTCCCCCTCTCCCCCTCTCTCCCTCTCTCCCTCTCCCCCTCTCCCCCTCTCCCCCTCTCCCCCTCTCCCCCTCTCCCCCTCTCCCCCTCTCCCCCTCTCCCCCTCTCCCCCTCTCCCCCTCTCCCCCTCTCCCCCTCTCCCCCTCTCCCCCTCTCCCCCTCTCCCCCTCTCCCCCTCTCCCCCTCTCCCCCTCTCCCCCTCTCCCCCTCTCCCCCTCTCCCCCTCTCCCCTCCCCCTCCCCCCTCTCCCCTCTCTCTCTCCCTCTCTCTCCCTCTCTCTCCCCCTCTCTCCCTCTCTCTCCCTCTCTCTCCCTCTCTCTCCCTCTCTCTCCCTCTCTCTCCCTCTCTCTCCCCCTCTCTCCCCCTCTCTCCCCCTCTCTCCCCCTCTCTCCCCCTCTCTCCCCCTCTCTCCCCCTCTCTCCCCCTCTCTCCCCCTCTCTCCCCCTCTCTCCCCCTCCAACCTCACCAGCACCATTCCAACCCCTTCTTTCCCTGTTCTTCCCAATCTCACCACCTCCTTTATTCCCCCCACCCCCAGATCCATCCTTTCCCATAGCCTCCCCACTTCCCCCATCGCGTCATTTCCTCCCCCCCAACACCCTTACCACAACATTACTTCTTCTCTTCTCTCTCTCATTCTTATCCTGCATCACCTCAATTCTTCTCACTCTCAGTCTCCATTCCTTCTCTTTACCATCCACCACCATTCCCTTCCCCTCATTCCCCATCCTTTCCTTTTCCCATTTCCCTACCTTCTCCATCGCCTCCTCCATCCTTCTCTCCCTTTCTTCCAACTTCCCCAACTTTTCCACCAGCCCTTCTCTCCTCACCCTCTCCTCCCTCATCTCCTCCTCCCACCTCCTTCTCTCCGCTCTCCACTCTTCCTCCATCCTTCTTCTTTCCTCCCTCTCCTTCTTCATTTCTTCCCTCCCTTTCCTTATTTCCTCCTTCAGCTCTCTTCTCTCCTCCCTATCTCTCTTCATATCTTCCCTCATCCTCCTCATCTTCAACATCATTTCCCTTATCATCCTCCCCAGTCCTTCCCCCCTCCTCTATCTCTTTCCCACCCCCTTCAGCCCTTTCTCCGGCGACCTCCTTGTCTTCCCGCTCCTCTTAAACCCTCCCGCCTCTTCCCCCTCCATATCCCCTGCCTCCTCCTCCCTCTCCCGCTTTTTTCCCTAATAACTTTCCAAACTCCCCACGCTGCTCCCCACACTACTTGTACTGTCTTTTTTTTTCCTTTCCTCATTCGCAAACCTTCCCTTTCCTTTTTCCCCTCCCTTTCCCTCCTCCATCTCCTCCCCACCCCTCTTTTCCGCACTTTGCCCTTCTCCCCTCTTCTCGTCCCTTCCCTGTGCTATTACCCTTTTAACACTCCACTCTTCTCGCACCCTCCGCCTTTTTCCTTCTACCTTTCGCCTTATCCTCGTTCGGATTTCCCGCCTTCTCGCTTCGTCTTCCCTACTTCTCTCCCTCTCCCGCACGGTGGCACCACTTTCCACTCTCCACGCTCCTTCCCGCCTTCTTCCGTCTACCACCACCACCTAACCTCTAATCTCCCTTATCCCTCCTGTAACCCTATCACACCCTACCTCCTGCCCTTTCCCTTTATCCCTCGCCCCTTCCTCACTACTCCACTATCTTCCACGCACACTCTCCAGCCCTACTTCGCCACCTCACTCGCCTTTCCTTCACCTCACTCAGCCGCTCGCTTCCACACACACCTGTCACGCACGCGACCGGAAACGGAAGTCAGGTGCTCATATTAGTAGTCTACAGGTAACATAAAAATACATACTCCCATATCTTTTGAATTCTGACTTCTTTCCTTATTTCTTTGGATTCTGTCACACTGTGGCAATAGGTCACAGTGCGACTGGTCGCTAGATTCCCTCCGGGAGCAGTCTAGCGACCGGTGGTCGCAGTGCCCAGCCTGTGACTAGGTATAATGGGAAACAGACCCTCATCGCATTGTGTTGCCTCTCGAGTAGCCTAGGCTGGTACTCAAACAGACTCGCGTCAGGCTCCTACGTCTGGCGCATACCCGACGTTCGCAGTCGCTTGTAGGAGAAGAGATACATGCTTTCCCATTGCACCAGTATACTGCGACCAATCGCGGGTAGGAGATCCCGCCTTAACGCTTCAGGTTTGCTATGATTCCAGGTTTGTAGTCCTCCCGAGTAGGCGCCATCTCGTATCCACTACCTCAACTCAATTTGTTACGTGACTTGCTCTGTATTATCGCCAATATGGCGGAAATCGTATTTGGGAATGCAATCACGGGCATACGTTGTTTGTCCTTATATGAGCAGATTTTGGACTGGGTGAGGTCTCATTCGAAAGAGGAAGGTTCAATGCAGCCCGCTCTGGCCATAGTTTGAGTCACAAAACTCTTTTAGTGATCTACAAATACTTGGAATCTGCGAGTGCATTTTGTCGATTTTTTTCTACTTTGGACACGCATATTATAACATATCAACACAATCTCTTTGAATCATAACCAGAGCGGGCTGCATTGAACCTTCATCTTTCGAATGAGACCCCGCCCAGCCTGAAATTTGCTCATATAAGGACAAACAACGTAAACCCCCAAACCCATGTTTCGGCCCAGATTGTGTCGGTATACAACGCACTGCATTACCCGCGTTTACCCCCTTAAGTCGTAAATTATGTCACAGACGAGGTATGGAATAGACCTATCACTTTATGGGACTTCGTGTCACCACAGACCAGATATAGAATATACCTGACATTCCTTTGTCTTCAGTGTCACCGGTCTGAAGTACCGATATTCTGAAATAAGCACTGGTTTTCGAGCGCCCTCTCGAATTTTCGAGCGGTGGGTGCGGGAAACATAATGTGTTTCTAGCATTGACACAGGTAAAGCTGCCGGTATCACCGAGAAAAATATAGAAGCTGTGTTATATAGGGTGTTCCACTAAATCGGTTCACCTCAAATATCTATTATTTCAAGTAAGAAGCGAAAATATTATTTATAAAAGTTGTCTGATTGTACGAAACACAAAACACGGTGAAACTAGTTTCTTTACAGGCATAGATCAGATGTGGAGGTCAATTTTATTTTTTCAAATGGACTGTCAAATTCAATAGAATAGCGAATTCTGAGTATGAAAGTACTAAATTTCGTGCATTAATCCTAAAACTTATTGTTTCTGAGGTATTCAACATTGTGCATCCTATAATATTGATTATGAAATTTGAAACTATGCTCAGTTCATTTCGGATAGCCGGCCGTTGAATGCGGAAATAATAAAATAAAACAATAAATACGAACGTGAAAGGGCGCTTTTTTACTCTTGAAAGTACATATAAACATGCCATGTGACGCGTGTGTAATAAACCAAATGAACGACACTTAATATAAATTCAAACGTATTGATATATTTATTAAAACATGGACACATTTGGCACTTTCACCCTAAAGGAGAACCGAAACATGTGTTTCAGGAGTGGTTTTCCCCTACTTGGGAAGGCCTGATATAGGGTAACACGCGTAAGTTTTAATACCTCAATATACCGAGAATTACGCACACGATCAGTTTTAGTCGTTCTGGTCTCGAGTTCCATGCATCTCATGCTTTTAAATATGTATTGATACAGGCTCGCACTCATCTCTCCTTGTATTTAAAGCAGGGGTGGAACCAATTATTTTCCTAATCCACGTTAGAAAACAAGCAACTTTTGTTGGGAACATTTTTTCTTAAAACCATTCCAAACTATTTCTTGATGTCTATATGGTAGAAGACAGGCAAAAGGTCAGAAGCTAAAATGGTTCCAAAATGAAAAGCGAAAATCACATTTAGTATCTTGACCTGCAGGAGTATCGTTTACACCACTTGGGTTTTCCCCAACCACTTAGCCGATGACCATCTACTCAGATTATTGTTGCCGCGACGCGACCCCCTCAAACATTCTTTGCGCGTTGCCTGAAAACTGACTCCTGCCACAATCACACACCCCAAAAATCAGTCACACGTCACTCTTTCAAACAGTACTCACTCCTACAGAACACACCTATCTGCTCATTCTCCACATGCATTGTACAATGTGTAGAACAATTATTGGTCGTTGCTCTTAGGGCGTGAATCTACACCTCTGGATTGGTGGAATTGTTTATAACATTGAAAATTAATGTTAAATTTTTTGGTAAACTGATCGAAAAGCTACCTCCTCACCGATTTCAATGGCCCTCACATATGTTGTCGAAGTCATCATTCTGAACATTTCCCTTTAACCTTTTTGGCGGTTGTCGTTGGTTTACGAAATATTCGCAAAAATTTTACTTAACACAAGAATTATTACCGAGTTTAACACATGTTCTCCTCTGCGGTACCATCCTTTACGCGCCCCGGTCCTAATCTAACCCCAACCAATACTAATACCGTCAGCTATGAAACAGATTTCAATATATTGTTACGTTTTGCGTTCGACATAATATAAGTTTACTGAACAGCAACGATAACAGAACATTAAACAAGAGGTAACAGGAATAATATAAGAACAGGTAACGAATATAATCTGTTAGGAATACAATATCGATACGTCTGCTTGTAATGGCGGCTGACTCTCGAATGACAGCTTGACAGGCGATCGATCCGATCGCCTTCTTCACGCTGTCTCTTGTCTTCGTCGCGAGCACCAGCGGGCCATGAATCCTCTACATAGGGTGCTCGCAACACTGCTCCCCCCCTTCGAGGAGCGGTCGTCCCGACCGCTGCAGATTCTCCGTTGATTGCAGCTGCACCCTGGCTCGGAAGAGTGGGAAGGACGCTATGTGGCCTCTTCCGTCCGTCGCCTCGGTATTCACCTTCACGCCCAGGGAAAAACCACTCCAAAAACCCTGCGCAAGGCGTGGGCGCATGGCTCTTCGCGTCTCTACCCTCCACTTGCGTCTTCGGTCTTGTGTACTTCTTTCTTGTATGGGCTTCATCTTCTTCGATGGCGGATCTTCTTCTTGGGTAGAGACTGGCAATAGGTCCAATCTTTTTTCTGGTCGGGCTCGTCCAACGATTAATTCCTCGTGTTCCCTCGGCGAAAGTCCAGCGACGACGCTCTTCTGGAGGTTCCGGCTCCTTGTCCCACGACGTCCCCGGAACTCCAACAGTCCCTCGGTGGAAGTCAAGCATCGAACCTCCTCTCTTCCGTCCCCGGAACTCTAACAGTCCCTTTCAGAAAAACATTGCATGCATTAATTTTCTCTTCCTCTCACGGGGAACGGTGGAGCCGAACAGAGTCAGGGAGACGAAAAGGCGAGACGGGCACGACAACAGAGGGTCACAACTCATGAACTTGTCACCGGCCCGCTCCCCGATCAATCTTCCCCGGACTCCCAGCTCGTCTTCCTCTTCTTTCTTCTAATCTCCTCCAGTACTCCAATCCGTGGCTTTTTGCTGGCCCTATTCCTCTTCGTGGCATCTGGTGCTGTTCCAGGGGACCGTCTCGGTGCAGCTCGTCAGCGGTCCCGTCTCCGCGATGCCCCCTCCGACCGATCCGTGCGACTGCGTCGCACGTCCGTCCGGTGAGTGGGGACACCATTTCCCGTTTGCTGTCCACGTCGTAGGAAGGGACCCCTTGGTAGACACTGTACCGGGGACGCGGCCAGGATCCCAGCCAGGAGGGTAGCGGGGTGGTTCCACGTATGTCCGCACCCCGCTGCGGACCGCCACGCTGTTGTGGCACATTCGGGGAATTCGGGACCGCATCCACGCCGCGGTAGCAGTCCTCCGACACCTTGTCCCTCGTCGTGGGGTATCGTGTATCTGTAACAGACTCAAGAGCGGGGGCCGGACTACGAAGGCAACCTCCGCAGCCCCGTCCACCGGATTAGATTAAACTAATCTTCTTTCTTAAGTCTTCTCTGTATGTTGCATCCCTTCTCTCGGAAGTCTTTATTCCTCTTGCAATTGTCCCTCATATTTCGCAAGGCGTCGTACGTGGACCACCTTGCACTTCTTCCTAGGCGAGCGTTGAATCCTGTAGACGACGTCGTTGATTTTGTTTACCACCGTGTAGGGTCCTTCCCAGTCGGACTGCAGTTATGAGCACTTCCCTTTCATTCTTCGTGGTTGGAATAACCACACTCGTTCTCCGGGCTGCAACTCCACCGTCCTAACGTGACTATCGTACCAGGACTTCATCTTCGAGCTGTAGATATCCAGACGGCGTCGAACAAAGTCGTGAATCCTCTTCATTTTTCCTCGGATCTATTCCGAGTATCCCTGCTCGACGTCCTCGTCTTATTCCAGTTCCGGAGGCAGTCCTCTTCAAAGTTGCGCGGGTAAACGAAGTTCTTGACCATACAGGATCATCGCTGGCGTTAGTTGGGTAGCCTCATGTCGCGCTGATCTATAAGCGAGGAGGAACATGGGAATCCACTCGTCCCAATCTCGTTGGTGCTCTGAAACAAACATTGCGAGATATTGGAGCAATGTTCTATTCAAACGTTCTAACATCCCGTCGGATTGAGGATGTAGGAGGAGCTCCCACGTTGTATACTCTCAGGTTCCCTGCTCCCCTTTGACGTGGTCCCTTCTTCGCCGCACAGGTGTCACACCGCCGGCACCACTCTTGAACGTCCTGTCGACACGTGGACCAGAAGAACTGTTGGCGGATCTTCGCCAAGGTCTTGTTTACTCCGAAGTGTTCAGCTGTTGGCGCATCATGGAATTCCCTCAGTACCTCTGCGACCCTCTCGCGCGGTACTACCAAAAGCCATGAGGTCGTCGCACCATCGTGGGACTCCCATTTCCTGAAAAGCAAACCGTCATGAATTTCCAGCGAGTCCCAGATTGACCAGTAATATTTCAGTAGTGGGGAGAAACGAGCAACGTCCTGCCAGACGGGCTTCTCTCCTTCCCCCTTCTTTTTCAAGATGAAGCCAACCTCTTCATCTTTTTCTTGGCTTCGTTTCCATTCATTCTTCCTTTCGTCACAGAATATCCGGTGAATCTTCTTCGTAGAGTGCATTTCCTCTTGTGTCTCCTTTTTATCCAGTCGGTCGCATTTCTTACAATCTTCTTCGATGCAAGGTCTTCTAGAAAGTCCATCGGCGTTTCCGTGGGCTCTTCCTTCCCGGTGTCGAATCTCGAAGTCGTATTCTTGTAAACGTTCAATCCAACGGGCAACTTGTCCTTCGGGGTTCTTGAAGCTCAGCAGCCAACGGAGCGCTGCATGGTCCGTCCTCACGAGAAATCTCCGTCCGTAGAGGTAGTGGTGGAAATGCTCGATAGACTTTACCACTGCTAGTAACTCCCTCCGAGTCACGCAGTAGTTTCTTTCGGCTTTACCTAAGGTTTTGGAGAAGTAGGCTACATCCCGCTCTTGGCCTTCGTGTTCCTGCGAGAGAACACCGCCTATGGCGAGGTCGGAGGCATCCGTATCCAGGATGAAATCCTTGTCCATCAACGGATAGGCCTGCACCGGTGTTCCGGTTAGCCTCTTCTTTAATTCTTGAAAAACTTTTTGACATCCTTCGGTCCATTGGAAATTTTGTTTGGCCTCGGTGAGGCGATGCAGGGGCTTGGCGATCCTGGAAAAATCCTTCACAAATTTCCTATAGTAGGTACATAATCCTAAGAAACTTCTTAATTCCGTCACGTTCTTCGGTTGTGGCCATTCCGAAATCGCTTTAACCTTCTCCGGGTCCGTCTTGACTCCGCTTTCTGTGACGATGTGGCCCAGATACTTCACTTCCCGACAGAAGAAGGAGCATTTTTTGGGGCTCATGAATAGTCCGGCTTGACGTAGACGCGAAAACACCGTTCGAAGGCGTTCGAGCTCCTGTTCAAAGTCCTTTCCGTAGATGATGATGTCGTCCAAGTAAACCAAGCAGGTGTTCCATGTCAGGCCTCGAAGTACGTCTTCCATCAGACGCTCGAATGTTGCAGGGGCGTTGCAGAGTCCAAAGGGCATAACTTTGAATTGCCACAGTCCTGTCCCCACTGAAAACGCAGTTTTCTCTCGATCCTTTTCGTCCATAGAGATCTGCCAGTATCCGCTCTGTAGATCTACGGTTGAAAACCACGAAGATCCGGTGAGAGCGTCCAGAGTATCCTCTATACGGGGCAGAGGGTACGAGTCCTTCTTCGTTATCTCGTTCAGGCGTCGAAAATCCACGCAGAACCTTATGGTGCCGTCCTTCTTCTTGACAAGGACGACCGGAGAAGACCACGGGCTTCGCGATTCCTCGATTACGCCCTGTATTAACATCTTCCTGAGCAGCTCTTCCACTTCTGCTCGACGGTGTAAAGGCAACCTCCGTGGTGCCTGTTTTATGGGCGGGCAGTCTCCTGTGTCGATGACGTGCTTCACCCGGTCGCAATTTCCTATCTGAGTCGAGTCCTTGGCGAAAACGTCCTGAAATTCACGGAGTAAATCAACAAAAAGTTTCTTTTGTCTTTCCGCCAAACCTGACGAACAGCGGGTGTATAGCTCTTCCAAATGCTGTGGGACGACTTTTTCCCCTTCTTCTGATTTCTTCTTCTCGGGGTTTGGCTCTCCAAAGCGAATATCCGATTTGCCGGGTAGGCTCAGCACACTCCGAGATAGGTCGATGCTGCAGCGGTGTTTCTTCAAGAAGGCCGCTCCCAAGATGCACTTTTCCATCATGTCGACAACGTAGAAGTCTTCTACGCTCGAGAGTTCTCCAACGCTGAGTTCCAAGCTTTTCTTTCCAAATACTTTGATTTTCTCCCCTGTGGTGGAGCGAATGTCGACCTTCGTCTTATCGAGGTCCCTTGTGGGGCAGAACTCCTTCTCCAGAAGGTTGATCGGAGAACCTGTATCTAAAATAATCGGACAGAGTTTTCGATTTATTGTTCCACATACGTAGATTTCTCCAGTTGGATTCCGCGCAGTCGCCTCCTGCATCGCCACACTTTTGACGACCGGGGACTGTTCCTTGCGGTCCGGCGTCTCCCCCTTACGCCGTCCTTTTTCCGTTTCCCTCATTGGACTTTTTGGTAGAAGTTGCTCCTGTTTGAACGTTCTTGGCCTTGAAACAATCCTTTTGCATATGCCCCGTTTTTCCGCAAAGCCAGCACTTCGGTTTTCTTAGTTGGTCGTCCTTTCGTTCCTCGGATTTCCCAAATCTTGGCTGTTTCGCCGGGAATCTTTCAAAATTGTTCGAGGATTTAGCCTTTCGTTTTTCCGGATAGCGATCTCGCGATTCGACCGCGGGACCTCGAGACATTCTCTCGACTGCCTCGATCTCGATGGCCCTGGTCACGGCGGCCCTTAACGATGTAAAACCGCCGAGTCGCAGTTCTCGCTGCATAACCGAGCTCGACAATGCCGTAACGAATTGCGACGCGGCAAGTTTGTCGCGTGTTTCTGCCGGGCATTCGGCGAAAGCGGACTGCGCTAATCGCTCGATTTTGGTGGCAAGCGAGGAGATGCTCTCATCTCTACGCTGCCTATGGCTCTGGAAGAGTACATAGTTTAGATTTGACAGATTCTTAGCCCAGGAGCGGAATTCCAGCGCGGAAACCACTTCCGCGAAATTCTCGCATTGGGCGGCGGAGAGCGTCGTAAGGACGCTCCTCCCTACGCCCCCGAGGGAAGCAATCAAGGCTGTAGCCTTTTTCTGGTCATCCCAACCATTTGCGCGCGCGATCGTATCAAATTGCACTCTGTACTCCTCCCACGAGTTTTTACCGTAAAAAATTGTCGGTTTCACCGTGTACCCCAAGCTGAGTACGTGCGGTTCCGACAAGGGGGTAGCGGCGGGCGTTCTAACGGGTGCGGGGATATCCGTCTGCGGAACACTATTTACAACACTATTTACATGTACATTCTCCCCACCCCAAGGATTCGCGTAGCTACCAACCGAACTATAGCCATTTTGTAACGAAGCGGTTACGACCTGCATTCGCTCCTCCATGTTCGACAGGCGTGCCTCGAAGGCCGCCTGTGTTCGCCGGTCCTCTGCGTCCTTCTCTTCTCTGCGACGATCCTCCCTTTGCCAGCGAGCTTCGTCGTCCTTCCTTTGCTCTCGCATCTGTCCTACGATGCTTAATTGAAGAGAGGTGAACATCTCCTGTAGACAGGCATCACGCGTCGCTGCAGGAGAAGGGTTCGCGGAGGCCGCGGACGCACGAGTGGGCATCCCACTTCTGACACCAGTGTTACGTTTTGCGTTCGACATAATATAAGTTTACTGAACAGCAACGATAACAGAACATTAAACAAGGGGTAACAGGAATAATATAAGAATAGGTAACGAATATAATCTGTTAGGAATACAATATCGATACGTCTGCTTGTAATGGCGGCTGACTCTCGAATGAAAGCTTGACAGGCGATTGATCCGTTCGCCTTCTTCACGCTGTCTCTTGTCTTCGTCGCGAGCACCAGCGGGCCATGAATCCTCTACATAGGGTGCTCGCAACAATATTATGCCGAAAGTTTTTCATATGTTTTTGATAACATATGTCAAGATCATTGAAATCGGTGGGGAGGTAGCTTTCAATCTATTATACCGAAAGTTTTTTATTAATATCTCCGAAACTGAGGCCGGCCGTCAAAAAGTTTAAAAGGAAATGTTGTTCAGAATGATGACATTGACAACATATGCGAAGGTCATTGAAATCGATGAAGATGTAGCTTTTCGACAAATTTACCAATTTTCTTTTACATCAACGTATTCTACGCGTTTGTAAGGAAAAATTATTGAATGAAGCTATATGACGCAAAGGAACCCTTTGATCAGTAAAAATTGTTAAAAATTTCGGAACGACTTGATTGGGTAGAATTACACGTATATGTAGGCACGGGCCCATCACTACTCTGCTGCTTGATACGAGACACACCACATGATTACCATAATTTATTAATCATTTTTTAATTAGTTATTATAGAAAGTGTCCAAAACGATAAATGAAACTGTGTGTCTGTACACAGAGTATCTCGGGTATACAGTTGAAGAAAATTGAAGAAGTTGAAAAAGTTAATATAAACCCATGTCCGCAAATAATTTATTAGAGAATTATAAGATAGCAGAGATTCGTTACATCGTAAGTGAAATTGTACAATGCTTCTCCGTTGTATGGGTCTGTAGAGTTGCTGATTGATAAAGAAATGAAGAAATTTTTATTTGCCTTTTAAAATGCTGCATTAATTTGACATCGGGACACCCTGTATGTAAATTCTCACCACTATTATAACTTCCATTCCTACCACTTATAGCGCCGAACTCTTATTTCAAGCTTAGCCGTTAACGTTGGATGCGACACTGAAATGGTAATGGGGCTCTAGAGCCCCAAAATCGAGTGATACAGAAGACAAAGGAATGTCAGGTCTATTCTGTACCTGGTCTGTGGTGTCACCACCCAAACTGTGTTACCGACCCATAATTTGAGGACTGAATTTAGCGGCGTCTGTTCATGAACAGCGTCCAACTCAAGAACTACTTTGAAATGTGTTGAAATACTGAAAGATGTGTGCGTGCTTGTATACATATGACTTGTTTAGAGTGAGAGTTTAACATAGAGTTTGTCAACGACTCACGCCAGATTTCTCTCTGAAAATCTATTTTGGGGATCAGGAGCCTATATGGCGCTGCAATATGGCACTTCTTGAGAGCTTATACAAACTATAAATTGCAAGATGAAATTGATTGTTAGTATTTTACACGTAGTGGAATATTTAGCTAATATTTTCACGTGTCGTACGCCGAAAAATATTAAAAATTGACGCTAATACCAACATTCCCGCAAATCTCTGCACATCGCGCGTGCCTAAATAGACGGTGCCCATCCTACGACAGGTAAAAATCATTGAAAATAATGAATTAAAACGTTTTTGTAAAATTTATATTCGTAGTTTTTGGGATCCGAGGCCCCTAAATCCCTACGTTTCGTTACAAATTGATTGGCTCTGTCTTTATTAACTATTGAATGGATTTAAAAATTATAAAAAACATCTAGGGTGTAAATCACGAGCGTAGGTATCGCTTACGTTAAGATCTGGGCACACATAGCAGTTCCGTGTCAGTTCACGTAGAATTCAGGTACTCTTCATTACTTTCCTCAATTACTTTACTCCAAGTACTTTCCATCACAGACATTAAAAGTAATCAGGATTTTATCAAGTTTGGTGTCATTTTCATCAGGAAAATACTAGTAATCCATTTGTGATATTTCCATGATAGAAATTGGCATACTGATTACTGAATGGTCTATTGCTGACTTTGTCCTTATGCCACTACTCTGGTGTTTATGACCCCCGAGCCGCATCGTTTGAAAGCTTTTACCTAAGAACCCCTCAGGGTCGTAAAAAAAGGTACGCGTTACCGTTCAATCGATTTCAAGGGAGCGTACAGTGAAAAGGCCAGAATGTCGTGGCCATCGAATTTTAACTTTCTGAGTACGAATACAGATCCGACACTGAAGGAAAAAGATGAATGAGTATAATGGTCTAGAATTCAAAATTTTAAGCTACAATAAGTTTGACCACGGCGGTATACACCTGCACGGAGAGATTTTTCGCCTCCTGCGTGTAAAAGCCACAATAATGGCGCATCATTCCAAAAATATGGCATTAATGGAAGCCGGTATAAGCGTGGCGTCGAGTAGCTAAAAGTTTAAAACATTCAGACACAAAAATTCTAGAAAAAAAATTAAAACATCGCTACTGTCGAAGACACGTCTGATTAGTTGCCCGTTAAGTATTATCTGTGCATACACTGCATTGAAGATAAAATTATGAAAAAGAAAACCAGAACAATAGATTCTGAGGTCTGCAAACGCATTGTTGGACGTGGCTGAAACCGTGACGTCGAGCCTGTCGACATAAACAAAAGAACAAGATGGTCGATGGCCGACGAAGGCAATCTATTCGAAGAGCTGCCAGCGACCGCTGGACAGCAGTGATCTCCGAGATTCGGAAATTTTGGGATGGTCTCCTTCAAATTCACGTGGCAAAGAGCTATTGGGAATTTCCCGGCCCAGGTAAGCGAGCTGCGCGCTCCGCTTTTATGATCGGTTTACCATTCACCCCAGATTACAGTAATGAGGTTTGAAAACAATGTCGACTGGTCTCGTACCCGTCTCAGTTTCAAAATTTTTAGCTACGACAGGGTGGACCGCTGCGCTATACCCCTGTTACGTGCCGGTTACTTTTTCAAATTCATTTCTAAATTTCTGCGAAAATTCTCATTGAATAGTCAATTCACGGATATCGACGACTGATTCAACCATCACGTGTTATGGGAACTTCCCTCAATCAATAGTCGATTGTCTGTGAAAATTCTTAATAGTTATAATTTAATTCTGCTTGGAGCCTGTCACGCCACGGGTTTTTCTCATGGAAGATTATTGTCAACGATCTCCAACGCCGTCGACGTTCTTGGAACGCGCGTTGTGATAAGCATTCCGAAACCTGAACATTGTAGTAGGCCACCTTGTGTTCCTTTCTCTGTTAAATATTGTTACACCATCATTGACATCTGATCCTACCATTGAGTGTTGTGGGAGTTTCCCTCGATCGATTGTCAATGATTTACAAACCAAATTATAATAGTAATTTTATATAAGCTGCTGCGCCACTGCATTCTACCATGCGAAAATCTGCCAACACCGTCGACGTTCTTAGAACGCCGGACGCGATAACAACCTAGGCACTGAGATGCTGGGAACGTTCGAGCGACGACGGTTGGGCCCGTGTGCACGAGGTGCAGAGTCAGCAATTTTGGCGCTCTTTGTTCAAAGTCCCAAGTGCTCGGGCCTACCCTGCGATCGCTCGGCGCAGTCGTCTGTTAAGTCGCATAGTGCGTGGCCGTTCTGTCCGAGGACATATTGCCGAATTGTTTAATCGGTCTATGAGCCGGAGTTCCCGTGCGTCTTGTAGTGCGTGGAAGGACTCAGTCCCTCGTAGAGACTGTATATAATTATATCTCATTTTATTCAATATTACCTATTTTTGACTATTTATGGCAGTCGTCTGTTAAGTCGCATAGTGCGTGGCCGTTCTGTCCGAGGACATATTGCCGCATTGTTTAATCGGTCTATGAGCCGGAGTTCCCGTGCGTCTTGTAGTGCGTGGAAGGACTCAGTCCCCGTAAAGACTATATATATATTTTTGCGTTTTCACTGTTTTAATTCTTACCGTTTAAATCTTCATTTATATTTTTGCGTTAAATATTTAAAAACAATATATTGTGAATTAACATTGACATTGGTGTGGCGTGTGAAGTGTCCTGCGTTTCAACACCCTGCACAGCAGGCCCCATCCAGGCCACAGAGACAGAGGGAAATAGAGCGAGAGGTTAACGTCCAGAGACAGAGACAGAGAGAGAGAGAGAGAGAGAGAGAGAGAGAGAGAGAGAGACAGAGAGAGTAAGAGTAAGCCATACCAAATCTTAACGATCTTCGTGTAAAATCGGTGAGTGATTTTTACTATGTCATTTTATGGAATAGACAAATAATCCAACTCACTTAGTGAGTTGTGGGTTTCCTCGGTAATTTGTCTAATCCCTTTTTCTGCTCGTACCGCATTTATGAATTGTATCGAATTCAATTATTATAAACACGCCGTTCGCACTATTTTCCTCGAACTATTTATCTAGAATGTGTAGTATCACACGACCGCGCGAACATTGATCCAACTCACTTAGTGAGTTGTGGGGTTTCCCACGATCAATTGTCGTCCGAAAATACTTGCGTTAAATCGTAACAATTATTCATTACGTACTTTTATATTCGCGAGTCATCTTCGACTCTATTCATAACGCAAATCCATGTAAATTCCCCATTTTTGTACAACCTTTCAATTTTCCTTTTGATATTTATTGTAATACATGGTAATATTTACTTAAATCTGTCTCATTCTGTTCGAACCTGTCTCTACCAAAGTACCACATCCCGACTGGTCAACCTGTATTGGTTGTAGCAAGTACGTATCCCAAAAACAAATATCTAAATTCGTTAAGCGTTACGTGGAAGAAATTAGACACATCCGCTCGGTCATTTAAAAATTAACGCCTCACGTAACAGCTAAACTGGTGGCAGCGGTGGGATACTGCTTTTGTCAACCCCGTCGGTTGTGGTGTTTTCTGAGACGTTCGATAATATATATGTGATTTAATTGGTATTCTTTGCATTTTTGTTTGCTTGAAAGTTTTAGGAAAATACCGTGATATCGCCATCTAACTTGTTTTCAGCTAAATTATTTACTTTGCTCATTTATATATTTTGTGTATATTTTTCTTGAACTAATTTGAAAAATTTAGCAAAATGGCTAGTCCCAATGGAACCGCTAGCGCGTCAGGTAACGCGTCCGCGAATTTATCAGTAACAAACGCGATGATGACGTCTATGGCGGAATGCTTTGCTTTACAGCACGGGACGCTGAATATTCCTTTCTTTAATGGGAAAAACATACCTCTAAAAGATTTCTTACAAGACGTGCAAAACGGTGCAGTTTTCGTACCGCCTGCGTCGGAAGGCCCGTTCGTTAAAGCAGTTCTTGGAAAATTACAAGGAGCTGCTCGTGATAGTACTTTCGGAAAAACCTTTAATACCGTAAATGAATTAATTAAACATTTGAAAGCTAGATTCGCTCCCGGGAAAGATTATCCATACTACCATCATGAAATTGAAAACATTCGTATGCATAGAAACGAAACTGTAAATGATTTCTATGATCGGCTTAACATTTTGATTAGCGGAGCCCGACTCGCGCTGGAGGACTCGTATGGCGAGGACGCGGATAAGATGTTGCGCCCGATAAAAGACTGCGCGCTAGAAGCATTTATTCGGGGCTTGCCGGACGAGATTGCCAGGGCAGTGGACGCGCGCGGCCCAAAAACTCTAGAAGACGCGGTAAAACATGCGACGCGAGTCGAGACGCGGATGAGGTCTGGAGTAATACCGACCGGAGATCCAAACAGACTGTTTCTTTCAAGACAGGATGATTCTCGGTTAAATCCCCGTTCGGATTCACCTATTCAAAGCAATTCACGTCAAAGTTTGTTTACCTATCGCGATTCGCGAAATCAAAATCATGGCGATCCCCGCTCGCGAAGCCCGAGTCCAAACGCGACTGGAAATTCAGATTTTTCAAAATTCCCGACAGGTATTCTTAAACCTCCGCGAAGTAATTCGGAATCGCATAGATATCCAGAACAGCATGGGTATCCTACCTATTCTCCGTATCCATACATGCCTTATCCACCTTTTTATCAAATGCCTTATCCACCATACTATTCACCGTATCCACAGGATCCGCGTTTTCCGATAAATTTACCGTACGCGCAAGCTCCGACGGCTCAACATTCGGCACGGAGCATGAGTCCAATTCCCCAAGCGACTCAAGTTGCGCACCAAAATTTAAATTACCAAAATTCAAATTATCAAAATTCATCACGAAATTCGAATCCCGATTTTCGGAATACCGTAGGATTTCGCGAGCCTAGGCCGTACTCGCCGAATCAAAATCGTTCGTATTCACCGATTCCGAATCGCCCATTTTCACCCAAGCAAAATGTACCGCAGAATTCGTCAGAACCGCGGAATAATTCGGATTTAAACTCCCGAGTAACTCCTCGAACGGACGCGACGACGAGTTACCAAGACCCAGAGCGTCGTCCGACAGTCAGATTTCTGGAAAAGGATCAACAATATTAAATTTGGGTTGTAATGACGAATCGCCCGTTGTAAAATTGACCGCGGAACAATTACGATATAAAAATGCAACATTCTTGATCGATACGGGCTCGGACATAAATGTAATAAAATTAAACGCTTTGCACGAAGACGTAACTGTCGACGTACACGATTCTATTCAAATGAGAGGAATTACGGCGGAAAAAGCAGAAACGATTGGAACCGCAATAGTAGAAATTTTGGATCAACCAGTACTATTTCATGTAGTAAGATCAAATTTTCCGATATACAGTGACGGCATTTTAGGAAAAGCTTATTTGAGACAAGAAAAAGCCGAAATTTCTTTTGCACACAATACTTTAGTTACACAAAGTCAACCAATTCGACCGATCCGTTTTATTGGCGAAGCTCCTCCGGCGGAAGCATCTCGGAAAAATTGTACGCCGCGTGTTTATCGTATTAGTAATCGTACCCGACAAGCAATCGCCATAGATACCATCGACTGTAATTTGAAAGAAGGATATTTACCATTGATTAAAACAATAGATGGAATTTATATTGGGGAAGCGATCGTAAAAATTAAAAACAACGTGTGCCATGTTCTTGCAATAAATACCTTGGATGAGGACATTCAAATAGAAATACCGCCTCAAGAAATTTTACCATTCGAATATCACAACTTTCCTGAAGAACGCGAGTATTTTGATTCTGACTCTGAACAACAGGAGTCACCGGTATCAACGGATCGAGTAACCGAAATTTTATCAAAATTACGTTTAGATCATTTAAATGACGAGGAAAAAGGTTACGTAATTAAATTAATTGAGGAATTTCCTGAACGATTTCGTCTACCAGGTGACAAGATAGAATCCACTACTTTAATACAACATCAAATACCTACAGTAGATGAATTGCCCATTAACACTAGGCAATATCGATTTCCACGAGTTCATCAAAAAGAAATAGCTCGCCAAATTTCTAGTAAATTAGCAGAGGAAATTATTGGACCTTCAAATTCTCCATACAATTCACCACTCTGGATAGTACCAAAGAAACCTGATTCTGAGGGAAATTCAAGGTGGAGATTGGTAATTGATTTTCGGAACCTTAACGAAAAAACAATAGGTGACGCATACCCCTTGCCTAACATCACGGAGATTCTGGATCATTTAGGCAAAGCGAAATACTTTTCCACCTTTGACCTCGCTAGTGGATTCCAACAAATTGAAATGAATCCACAAGATCGCGCCAAAACAGCCTTTACTACACCTAATGGTCATTACGAGTATATTCGTATGCCCGAAGGGCTCAAGAATGCTCCCGCGACGTTTCAACGGCTGATGGATCAGGTATTGCGCGGATTACAAGGTGTGGAGGTATTTGTCTACCTGGATGATATTGTCGTTTACGCGAAAAATCTGGAAGACCATGAAAAGAAAGTCCGACGTCTATTTACGCGATTAAATGATGCAAGGTTAACCCTTCAGCCGGATAAATGCGAATTTTTGAAAACCGAAGTCACATATTTAGGCCATATTATCAGTCGTTCTGGAGTAAGACCAGATCCAAAGAAATTAACGGCAGTAAAACATTTTCCTCGTCCTAAAAATCAAAAAAATGTACGACAATTTCTCGGACTCGCCGGTTATTATGGCCGATTCATCAAAGATTTTGCAGCCAAAGCCAAGCCTTTAACCGAATTATTACAAAAGAACGCTAAATTTGTATGGGGGAAAGCACATAAAAATAGTTTCAAAATTTTACGTAAAGCTTTGTGCAAGAGTCCCATATTGCAATATCCCGATTTCAATAAACCTTTCACATTAACTACCGATGCATCTGACTACGCTATAGGCGCCGTACTCAGTCAAAATGTGGACGGACACGATTTGCCCGTAGCTTACCTTTCGAGGAATTTAACGAAACCGGAACAAAATTATTTTACCACAGAAAAGGAATGTCTAGCAGTTCTTTTTGCAATATTACATTTTCGACCATACCTTTATGAAAGAAAATTTACTTTGGTCAGTGATCACGAGCCTTTAAAATGGATAGATTCGATAAAAGATCCGGGGCAACGATTAGTACGTTGGAGATTAAAATTGCATGATTACGAATACGAATTTGTACATAAACCTGGACGTCTAAATTCCAATGCAGATGCTTTGTCTCGAAACCCGGTAACAGAATTTGATAGTAGTTCAGAATCCAGTTCAAAAGATACATCCGATAGCGATTCGGAACGTAAAACTAGGACTTCCAAAATTTTGCCTATTAAGAAACCTCCCGCTGATAAAAGGTTATCGACGCCAAGCACTTCTAGATCTGCATCCGTGGAATCAAAATCTGTAGCTAAACCAACTGCCAAGAGAAGTAAACGTACATTTCCATTAGATAAAAGTGCCATTGCGACAAGAACACGCTCTGCAGTTCCAACTGTCGAGCCTAAAATTCCCATTAATTACGCGGAATTAACAACTACTGAATCTTCACAAAATTCCGAAGAAGAACCGTATACCGAGCTGGCCGATCCACCGGTATTCCGAGGTCGAAGAAGCGTGTTACCTAATCTAAAATCGCCAATATTGGTTCAAGAGTTTCAACGCTCCATTTCTAAAGAAGTACAATCTGAAGACCAGTCCGAGGTTTTGGACACTACAGAGGATGAAGCTGCCGCGGCTGCAACACCCGCCGAAGGCATTACAATAGAGGTTGCACCTCCATCCAATGGTAGTGACGACAACGAGATCCACCTCGACACTAGTCAACCCATTAGGTTACAAGAACTTCAGGAATCTTTTAACCGTTTCGACAAATCGCTGCAAGAACATAGCGAGATTCTTCAAAAATCATCCGACGAATCAGAACTAGATACAGAAGATTCATTCCGGGAAGAATTGGATAAACGTGCAGAGGATTTGTGGGCACAATATAAATCACGAGGACAAGGTGGTACTAAAACAACAGACACCGAGGTAGTACCTTCGAGATCCGAAATAGGGAGGCCTCCTTTGGAATCCATACAAGAAGAAGAGGAACCTAACACTGCTTCAGGATTTGATAATACTTTAATTCATCGTCCACCGCACCGATCCATGATACCAACCCCGTTACCATCCAACAGACCGCTGGCATTATCCACACCCTACTCGCAATCCACTTATCCAAAACCATCAACACTTTCTGATCCGCCTTCCACCCCCAAACGTTCATATATTCCTGAATCAAGGGACCACAGCAAAATTGACCAGTATTGACCAGGAATCCAAGTAACGGAAAGTATTCTCCCCGACATATTAACGTCACCGACCTTCTCTCGAAGCGCACGCGGAGAGAATATTAAATTTACCCGAAACAGTTTAACAAACATTCGTGAAAATTATGTTCATTTCATTTCTTCTGATGTGGAATTAGTAACTCCGATAAGTAAATTACTCGCAGATATAGGGGCCATAAGCTTAGAAAATCTGCGGAATACAAAGCCAAAGGAAGGCCAGGTACTCGTTACGCCGCGAGGTAAATACAAAATTTTTAGTGTAGTAATCAAGGAAAAGCGTTATGATGATACTTCCATCGCAAAATTAGGTAATGCTTTGAAAAATCTAAAAAACACACTTTTGCAATCAGGCATAAAAACGTTTAAAATTTCGAAATCCGGTGAATTTACTGATACACTTCCGCAGGGTACACTAGCTGGTATCTTATTGAATATTTTTGCGGATAGCGATATCAAAATAACGCTGTGCACCGGAAGCGTACAGATACCGCCCGAAGAACTCCGTCCGAAAATCATTTCGGAATCACATGAAAGTCTAATAGGAGGGCATAAGGGCGTAACAAAAACATATCAAAGAATTCGGGAAAGATTTTATTGGCCATCGATGCGTAACGACATTCAAAATTTCATAAGAACGTGCAATAGTTGTCAGGAAAACAAACTTGTTAGGACAAAAACTCGTGAACCAATGCTCATAACTGATACACCATTAAGACCATTCGATAAAATATCCTTAGATACTGTGGGACCTCTTCCATTAACTCCTAGCGGGAATCGGCACATTTTGACTATGCAGGATAATCTTACGAAATACTGCATCGCAGTTCCTGTACCGGATATAAAAGCAGAAACTGTAGCTCACGCGCTGGTCACGCATCTGGTTTTGCAATATGGGGCTCCACGCGCAATTTTAACTGATCAAGGTACTAGCTTCATTAACAAAGTATTAAAAGAATTGGCGAATGTTTTCAAAATTAATCATGTAACTACTTCTGGGTACCGTCCACAAACAAATGGTGCTCTAGAGCGTAGCCATATAGTCTTAACTGAATATATAAAACACTATTTAAATGATTTTGATGATTGGGATAAAATTGTACCGTTTGCAATATTTTCGTATAACACGTCTGTTCACGAAGCAACAAATTTCACCCCACACGAATTAGTATTTGGTGAAATAGCACGCTGTCCTAGTGCATTCCCTGCAGACGAGTCCTTATTAACGTATAATGGTTATCTTCGAGATTTATTAACGCGATTAACGGAGATGCAGACTTTGGCAGCACAAAATTTGATAGCGGCTAAACATAAGTCAAAAATATACTACGATGAAAAAGCGCGACCATTTCAGGGTAAAATTGGCGACATGGCACGCGTTCTAGTAGAGGTCAGGAAAGGAAAGTTTGGCAGTCGATATCACGGTCCTTATAAAATAGTTGGAATTTTAGAAAAGAATAACATTATATTACAAAAGGAATCTGGCGAACGATTTGTAAAGCATGCTGATAAACTATTACTACACCACCAAAATGATTAGGCCTCAGAATCCGATCTAATCGTAGAATAGAGTCAAATTAAATTAAGAAAATTGGTAACTTCTCTCTCTGTGATGACCTGGATCATGCTAACCTCCGCAACCCATCGGAGAACACATGAACATCAAGAGTTCGTTCGTTCTGGGATTGTATTTCGAAAAATTGCTCATCACGATGTGACAACCACCGACTGGCGGGGGACGGTCCTTCTCGATACTCGTAATTTGGAGGAAAAGAATGTGCCTACTATACAATCACGCCTATTCGTTCATCGTATCAACCTACTACTATTTTTCACTGATTCACCGAGTCGAAGGACCTGTTGAAGCTCTTCAGTTGTCATGAAGCCGAACACCGCTCCAGCAACTTACATCCTGCCGGAGTATGGCCTATGGACTGTGGACTGCGACCCACGGATTGCTGAGTTCTGCAGGATAGTATAAATCACCGCTTTCTATTGGATACTTTGTATGCAATGCGCCGTTATTATAAGATACATTGTTTTAGATGACGAATTGGTTACCACGAACCTATGGTCACGGCTGTTGACCTTGGTTGCGAAAAACTGTACAGCGCTGGAAGGATCGGATGTGACAGCATTTCACGCCCGACCATCGGCCTTTCAGGAGCTGGCAGTACCTGCGGGTCAATTCCTTGAGGAACCTCTCAATTGGTCGCTGTGTGAACTGTAGCGGCATCAAACTGGAGACATTTTTGGAGGCCAATCCGAACCTACAGAGTTTGGGCGTTAGGAGCACCGACTTTCCTACATCCGAAAAACTCCAACCACAATATATTGCAGAGCCTGACGAATACCAGACTGTCCAGATGGAGTTCACGTCGTGAGCCTCGGAGCTGAATGCTGCGGACGGGTGAACAACGAACGAATTCACCGAGAAAGTGGCTCGACGCATAAGACACATCATTATGCTTAATATGGCCGGGACTACCAACGTGAGAGGAGTTCGCGCTGGATGCACTGGGTGTATTGAAACAATGTGCAAAATTACAAACGAGCTGTACTCGGACGTCGGTGCTCAATTCCTTAAGGACATGTCGTTTCTCGGGGAATTGACTTGTAGGGGCAACCGGGGTGTATGCTTGTGGTCTGGTTAGAAATTGTTCAAAAATAGCAATAGTGTGACCTGGAGGGTTGCGTAAGCACCCCGATAGACTGTATAAATTCGGCGCTGCGCGGTGAACCTCACAACCACAGTTTTAAATTTTGAAACAGGCGTGACAGGCGGCCGCTCCACGTTTTCTTACACTATACACGGCACTCTAAATGTCTTTACGCCTAATTATCATCGGGGACGATGATTCTAAGGGGGGGAGGGTGTTACGTGTGGGTTACTTTTTCAAATTCATTTCTAAATTTCTGCGAAAATTCTCATTGAATAGTCAATTCACGGATATCGACGACTGATTCAACCATCACGTGTTATGGGAACTTCCCTCAATTAATAGTCGATTGTCTGTGAAAATTCTTAATAGTTATAATTTAATTCTGCTTGAAGCCTGTCACGCCACGGGTTTTTCTCATGGAAGATTATTGTCAACGATCTCCAACGCCGTCGACGTTCTTGGAACGCGCGTTGTGATAAGCATTCCGAAACCTGAACATTGTAGTAGGCCACATTGTGTTCCTTTCTCTGTTAAATATTGTTACACCATCATTGACATCTGATCCTACCATTGAGTGTTGTGGGAGTTTCCCTCGATCGATTGTCAATGATTTACAAACCAAATTATAATAGTAATTTTATATAAGCTGCTGCGCCACTGCATTCTACCATGCGAAAATCTGCCAACACCGTCGACGTTCTTAGAACGCCGGACGCGATAACAACCTAGGCACTGAGATGCTGGGAACGTTCGAGCGACGACGGTTGGGCCCGTGTGCACGAGGTGCAGAGTCAGCAATTTTGGCGCTCTTTGTTCAAAGTCCCAAGTGCTCGGGCCTACCCTGCGATCGCTCGGCGCAGTCGTCTGTTAAGTCGCATAGTGCGTGGCCGTTCTGTCCGAGGACATATTGCCGAATTGTTTAATCGGTCTATGAGCCGGAGTTCCCGTACGTCTTGTAGTGCGTTAAATAAACCGGAATAGGACAGCAAAGTTAAAAGGCGAATGTGATATCATTTTATTTTCATCCTCCTTCCTCTTCCGTTGAACAGAATATGTTCATAAGACGATTTTTAAATTGTTACTCTAACAGAAACATTTGTAAATCGCGGGCTTCGACTCAAAAAATAACTCAGTTATACCCGTGCTGAATTCTAATTTCTACCACGTTTAACGTTACAATCTGTTTCGAGACTACGCCGGTAACGTTGCATGCGACACTAAAATGGTAAGGGGGTCCTAGGACCCCCCAAACCGGTGACAGAAAAATACATTGGTTGATAGGTCTATACTATACCTCGCCTGTGGATAGACCTATCAACCAATGTATTTTTCTGTCACCAGATTCGGGGGTCCTAGCACAGACCAGGTATAGAATAGACCTGACATTCCTTTGTCTTCTGTGTCACTCGATTTTGGGTCTCTAGAGCCCCATTACCATTATCGTGTCGCATCCAACGTTAACGGCTAAGCATGAAATAAGAGTTCAGCGCTATAAGCGGTAGGAATGGAAGTTATAATAGTGGTGAGAATTTACATACAGGGTGTCCCGATGTCAAATTAATCCAGCATTTTTAAAAGGCAAATAAAAATTTCTTCATTTCTTTATCAATCAGCAACTCTACACACCCATACAACGGAGAGCATTGTACAATTTCGCTTACGATGTAACGAACCTCTGCTATCTTATAATTCCCTAATAAATTATTTGTGGACATGGGTTTATATTAACTTTTTCAACTGTTACAATTTTTTTCAACTGTATACCCGGGATACTCTGTGTACAGACATACACGTTGATTTATCGTTTTGAACACTTTCTATAATAACTAATTAAAAAATGATTAATAAATTATGGTAATCTTATGGTGTGTCTCATATCAAGCAGCAGAGTAGTGGTGGGCCCCTGCCTACATATACGTGTAATTCTACCCAATCAAGTCGTTCCGAAATCTTTAACAATTTTTACTGATCAAAGGGTTCCTTTGCGTCATATGGCTTCATTCAAACATTTTTCCTTTCCAACGCGCAGAATACGTTGATGTAAAAGAAAATTGGTAAATTTGTCGAAAAGCTACCTCTTCATCGATTTCAATGACCGTCGCATATATTGTCAATGTCATCATTCTGAACAACATTTCCGTTTAAACTTTTTGACGGCCGGCCTCAGTTTCGGAGATATTAATAAAAAAACTTTCGGCATAATAGATTGAAAGCTACCTCCCCACCGATTTCAATGATCTTGACATATGTTATCAAAAACATATGAAAAACTTTTGGCATAATATATTGAAATCTGTTTCATAGCTGACGGTATTAGTATTGGTTGGGGTTAGATTAGGACCGGGGCGCATAAAGGATGGTACCGCAGAGGAGAACATGTGCTAAACTCGGTAATAATTCTTGTGTTAAGTAAAGCTTTTTGCGAATATTTCGTAAACTAAAGACAACCGCCAAAAAGGTTAAAGGGAAATGTTCAGAATGATGACTTCGACAACATATGTGAGGGCTATTGAAATCGGTGAGGAGGTAGCTTTTCGACCAGTTTACCAAAAAATTTAACATTAATTTTCAATGTTATAAACAATTCCACCAATCCAGAGGTGTAGATTCACGCCCTAAGAGCAACGACCAATAATTGTTCTACACATTGTACAATGCATGTGGAGAATGAGCAGATAGGTGTGTTCTGTAGGAGCGAGTACTGTTTGAAAGAGTGACGTGTGACTGATTTTTGGGGTGTGTGATTGTGGCAGGAGTCAGTTGTCAGGCAACGCGCAAAGAATGTTTGAGGGGGTCGCGTCGCGGCAACAATAATCTGAGTAGATGGTCATCGGCTAAGTGGTTGGGGAAAACCCAAGTGGTGTAAACGATACTCCTGCAGGTCAAGATACTAAATGTGATTTTCGCTTCTCATTTTGGAACCATTTTAGCTACTGACCTTTTGCCTCTCTTCTAGAATCTAGACATCAAGAAATAGTTTAGAATGGTTTTAAGAAAAAATGTTCCCAACAAAAGTTGCTTGTTTTCTAACGTAGATTAGGAAAATAATTGGTTCCACCCCTGCTTTAAATACAAGGAGAGATGAGTGCGAGCCTGTATCAATACATATTTAAAAGCATGAGATGCATGGAACTCGAGACCAGAACGACTAAAACTGATCGTGTGCGTAATTCTCGGTATATTGAGGTATTAAAACTTACGCGTATTACCCTATATCAGGCCTTCCCAAGTAGGGGAAAACCACTCCTGAAACACATGTTTCGATTCTCCTTTAGGGTGAATGTACCAAACGTGTCAAGTAATAAATTTTTTTAATTCTCTTTACGTCATTTTGAAATGCTTTTAATTTTAATTTTTCCTACTATTTTTAAGTCATTATGAAATTTCCTATAAAAACTTGACACGTTTAGTACTTTCACCCTAAAGCGCCCCAACATGCTTCCTAGCGGCGTTACTGTCTCGGAGAGAGGGTAGTAGGAATCGTCCCACTTTAGCTGGAGGCGCACCGTTGGAAGAAGAACCGAAACATGTGTTTCAGGAGTGGTTTTCCCCTGGGTGGGAAGGCCTGCCCTATATAATTAGGGAAAACATATGCGAAATACGGATATGCTTTTGATAATCTTTGATTTCTGTATATACAATATATATATTTTATATTATACTATATTAATATTATTTTTATATTATTTTTATATTATTTTTATATTATATTATACTTTCACAGAAATCAAAGATTACTAAAAGAACGGTTAATTCGATCCCCGCCTGAGCCTATCTTTTTTTCGGCCCGTCACGGGCTCATTACGGGATCCTCAACCCGTAATCTTACATCATAAGTCGCACATATTATATTATTATCTCTTATATTGTTAACTCTATTACTTCAATGTTTTGACGTTTTAACATTAGCAGATTCACTTTGAAGTAACGGCGGAACTAAGGTGAAAGAAAGGCACTTGTGTTGTACATATTACTGTTTAAATATTGCGGCGAATAATAGAACGAGATGCATGATTGTTGAGTAAAAATGGATACGAGAGAGGGAGAGAGAACGTGAGTGTGTGTGTGTGTGTGTGTGTGTGTGTGTGTGTGTGTGTGTGTGTGTGTGTGTGTGTGTGTGTGTGTGTGTGAGAGTGTGTGTGTGTGTGTGTGTGTGTGTGTGTGTGTGTGTGTGTGTGTGTGTGTGTGTGAGTGTGTGATAAACAAAACCTCTTCTTGTTGTTTTGGCCAAACATTTCGTTCTCATATGTGTAATGAATTTTATTTGCTGCCGAGATTTCATTCCAATTGTTTTTTTATAGTATGAATAAATGACACATGAAAAGTACCCCTTTCGTTTGCTCTTTAAATAGTGCAAGCGCCGACCACGCGAGAGAAAGTATAGGTACTCGAAAAATAGGAAAATCTCATGAGGGACGGTCCGCCCGTGTCAGTAGGAATATCGAATGATTTCTCGCAGAGGAGACCTCAGGACTTGAGACGGGACCCCCGACATAAGAAAATTTAGGCTCGCTGCACTCGCGCTGGTTCGAGTCGATGATGGTCTTTAACCGTCCCATTGAAAGGCTGGCACACCGACATAGCGCGAACCACTGTAGTGGTGCATCCCTATCACTTACACTACTATGACTTGCTGTCGTCCTTCACCTTGAAGGTGCGAAATAGTTAAAAGAGTAAAGACAGGGAGCTGAAAAACAAAGTTGCATCAAGTTCGATATAATATGTACTCTCCGAATGCTTCAAATAATTCCAAAAAATTGTTTCAACTGGTTGGAATATTCATTATATTCTGCTGCGTGATAAATTGAATTATTTGTTTATTTCTGTACCATGTTTTAATAAATATATCAATATGTTTGAATTTATATTAATTGTCGTTCATTTGGTTTATTACACACGCGTCACATGGCATGTTTATATGTACTTTCAAGAGTAAAAAAGCGACCTTTCACGTTCGTATTTATTGTTTTATTTTATTATTTTCGCAATCAACGGCCGGCTATCCGAAATGAACTGGGCATAGCTTCAAATTTCAGAATCATTATCATAGGATGGACAATGCTGAATATCTCAGAAACAATAAGGATTAATGCATGAAATTTAGTACTTTCATACACAGAATTCGCTATTCTATTGAATTTGACAGTCCATTTGAAAAAATAAAATTGATCTCCACATCTGATCTATGCATGTAAAGAAACTAGTTTCACCGTGCTTTGTGTTTCGTACAATCAGACAACTTTTATAAATAATATTTTCGCTTCTTACTTGAAATAATAGATATTTGAAGTGAACCGATTTAGTGGAACACCCTGTATAACACAGCTTCTATATTTTTCTCGGTGATATCGGCAGCTTTACCTGTGTCAATGCTAGAAACACATTATGTTTCCCGTACCCACCGCTCGAAAATTCGAGAGGGCGCTCGAAAACCAGTGCTTATTTCAGAATATCGGTACTACAGACCGGTGACACTGAAGACACAGACGAGGTATAGGATGGACCTATCAACCAATGTATTTTTCTGTCACCGGTTTGAGGGGTCCTATGACCCCCTTACCATTTTAGTGTCGCATGCAACGCTACCGGCGAAGTCTCGAAACAGATTGTAACGCTGCACGTGGTAGGAATTAGAATTCAGCACGGGTATATCTAGGTTATTTTTTTATAGTCGAAGTCCGCGATTTACAAATGTTTCTGTTAGAGTAAGAATTTAAAAATCATCTTATGAACATATTCCGTTCAACGGAAGAGAAAGGAGGATGAAAATAAAACGATATCACATTCCTCTTTTAACTTTGCTGTCCTATTCCGGTTTATTTAACGCAAAACAAATTTCATTTGCTTGCAATAACGTAATTTGTAAAAAGAGTGCTTTAATGTTTTTTAAGAGCACCTGTTGCTGAACCCCACCCATTCATCATGTGTTTGTGCATACATTAATGATGGTCTATATGATGATATAATACAGACATATAATAATAAAACATCATATTGTTCCTTATTTAATCTACGACTACACTCAAGTCGGCGCCAGATTTACACAGTGCAAATGATGAGGCGCTGATATAAAAAAAATTGAGTGTCGTAGATTAAATAAGGAACAAAATTATTTTTTACTTTTTAGCGCATTTTAATTTTTTTGAAGTCGGTTTTAATTATGATTTTCCATTTCGTGGACCGATGCACCATTATTGTGGCTTTTACACGCACGTGGCTAAAAATCTCTCCGTACAGGGGTATAGCGCAGCGGTCCACCCTGTCGTAGCTAAAAATTTTGAAACTGAGGCGGGTACGAGACCAGTCGACATTGTTTTCAAACCTCATTACTGTAATCTGGGGTGAGTGGTAAACCGATCATAAAAGCGGAGCGCGCAGCTCGCTTACCTTGGTCGGGAAATTCCCAATAGCTCTTTGCCACGTGAATTTGAAGGAGACCATCCCAAAATTTCCGAAGCTCGGGGATCACTGCTGTCCAGCGGTCGCTGGCAGCTCTCTGAAGAGATTGCCTTCGTCGGCCATCGACCATCTCGTTCTGTTGTCGATGTCGACAGCCTCGACGTCGCCGTTTCAACCACGGCCAACAATGCGTTTGCAAGCCTCAGAATCTATTGTTCTGGTTTTCTTTTTCATAATTTTACCTTCAATGCAGTGTATGCATAGATAAGACTTAACGGGCAACTAATCAGACGTGTCTTTGATAGTAGCGGTGTTTTAATTTTTTTTCTAGAATTTTTGTGTCTGAATGTTTTAAACTTTTAGCTACTCAACGCCACGCTTATACCAGCTTCCATTAATGCCATTTTTTTTGGAATGATGCGCCATTATTGTGGCGTTTACACGCAGGAGGCGAAAAATGTCTCCGTGCAGGAGTATACCGCCGCGGTCAACTTTATCGTAGCTTAAAATTTTAAAATTCAAGACCATTATTCTCATTCATCTTTTTCCTTCAGTGTCGGAGCTGTATTCGTATTCAGAAAGTTAAAATTCGATGGCCATGATATTCTGGCCTTTTCACCGTACGCTTTCTTGAAATCGGTTGACCGGTAACGCGTACCCTTTTTTACGACCGTGATGGGTTCTTATGTAAAACCTTTCAAATGATGCGGGTCGGGGGTCATAAACGCTAGAGTAGTGGCATAAAGACAAAGTCAGCGGTAGGCCATTCAGTAATGAGTATGCCAATTTACATCATAAGTAGGGAAGCTATGCCGATTGTGGATACGGGTGGCGAGGGGGTGAGGAGGCGTCGAGGCGCGTACGTGCGTGCTCCGCAGATGCTGTAATTCGACACCCTCTGACACAACGCGAAGCGATAACTATGCGAGATTTATTAATCTAAACAGTACAGCTGCCCCATGATCATCATGTAAGAATGGGGCATTGCGTTCGCGTAAACATCCGCCTACGAAAACATAGAGCGATAGTTATTCGAGTTTCGTTTCGAATATTTCAAAGATTGGGACCGCCGTGACGGATGCGAATGCCCTTATCGCGAACGGGGGAATCCGATACACGTGGTAACGCAACGAGTTAGTGCGACTTTACGTTACTCGATTGAGGAGAGAAAGAGCGATAGAGAGAATTCGATGATCATCGCCATCAATGCTGCCATATATATTCATACATTGACGTGCACGTGTACGTGAATCTGTATAAAAGCAACGTTTAAATGAATCGTTACAGGTATTAACGTGAAAATTATCCATTTATTAAAACATATACGCGTACTATAGTGGTACATGATTTACATCGCGCAACATGGATTGCATTCCTAACGCTAACAATTCGCAATCAATCAAAGAATATTGTTCAAAGTGATCGCTTTCGGAAATTAATTTTACATAATCTGTTGGTGGGTTAGCGCTACGTAGAACGTTTACGAACGCGGTATATTTACTAGCTACAGCGTATATATTTTCGGTCAACCAAGTGAACATATTGTTACGTTTTGCGTTCGACATAATATAAATTTACTGAACAGCAACGATAACAGAACATTAAACACGGGGTAACAAGAATAATATCAGAACAGGTAACGAATATAATCAGTTAGGAATACAATATCGATACGTCTGCTTGTAATGGCGGCTGACTCTCGAATGACAGCTTGACAGGCGATCCAGGCGAGATCGATCCGATCGCCTTCTTCTCGCTGTCTCTTGTCTTCGTCGCGAGCACCAGCGGGCCATGAATCTTCTACATAGGGTGCTCGCAACACTGCTCCCCCCCCCTCGAGGAGCGGTCGTCCCGACCGCTGCAGATTCTCCGTTGATGGCAGCTGCACCCTGGCTCGGAAGAGTGGGAAGGACGCTATGTGGCCTCTTCCGTCCGTCGCCTCGGTATTCACCTTCACGCCCAGGGAAAAACCACCCCAAAAATCCTGGGCAAGGCGTGGGCGCATGGCTCTTCGCGTCTCTACCCTCCACTTGCGGCTTCAGTCTTGCGTACTTCTTTCTTGTATGGACTTCATGTTCTTCGATGGCGCATCTTCTTCTTGGGTAGAGACTGGCAAGAGGTCCAATCCTTTTTCTGGTCGGGCTCGTCCAACGATTCATTCCTGGTGTTCCCTCGGCGGAAGTCCAGCGACGACGCTCTTCTGGAGGTTCCGGTTCCTTGTCCCACGACGTCCCCGGAACTCCAACAGTCCCTCGGTGGAAGTCAAGCGACAAAGCTCCTCTGGACTCCAGCTCATTGTCCCACGACGTCTCCGGAACTCCAACAGTCCCTCGGTGGAAGTCAAGCGACGGAGCTCCTCTGGACTCCAGCTCATTGTCCCACGACGTCTCCGGAACTCCAACAGTCCCTTTCAGAAAAACATTGCATGCCTTAATTTTTTTTTTCTTCTTCTCCCGAGGAACGGTGGAGTCGAACAGAGTCAGGGAGACGAAAAGGCGAGACGGGCACGACAACAGGGGGTCACAACTCATGAGCTTGTCACCGGCCCGCCCCCCGATCAATCCTCCCCGGACTCTCAACTCGTCTTCCTCTTCTTTCTTCTCATCTCCTCCAGTACTCCAATCCGTGGCTTCTTGTTGGCCCCATTCCTCTTCGTGGCATCTGGTGCTGCTCCAGGGGACCGTCTCGGTGCAGCTCGTCAGCGGTCCCGTCTCCGCGATGCCCCGTCCGACCGATCCGTGCGACTGCGTCGCACGTCCGTCCGGTGATTGGGGACACCATTTCCCGTTTGCTGTCCACCTCGTAGGAAGGGACCCCTTGGTAGACACTGTACCGGGGACGCGGCCAGGATCCCAGCCAGGAGGGTAGCGGGGTGGTTCCACGTATGTCCGCACCCCGCTGCGGACCGCCACGCTGTTGTGGCACATTCGGGGAATTCGGGACCGTATCCAAGCCGCGATAGCAGTCCCCCAACACCTTGTCCTTCGTCGTGGGGTATTGTGCACCTGTAACAAACTCAAGAGCGGGGCCGGACGACGAAGGCAACCTCCGCAGCCCAGTCCACCGGATTAGCTTAAACTAATCTTCTTTCTTGAGTCTTCTCTGCATGTTGCATCCCTTCTCTCGGAAGTCTTCATTCCTCTTGCAATTGTCCCTCATATTTCGCAAGGCGTCGTACGTGGACCACCTTTTGCTTCTTCCTAGGCGAGCGTTGAATTCTGTAGACGACGTCGTTGATCTTGTTTACCACCGTGTAGGGTCCTTCCCAGTCGGACTGCAGTTTTGGGCACTTCCCTTTCATTCTTCGTGGTTGGAATTACCACACTCGTTCTCCGGGCTGGAACTCCACCGTCCTAACGTGACTATCGTACCAGGACTTCATCTTCGAGCTGTAGATATCCAGACGGCGTCGAACAAACTAGTGAATCTTCTTCATTTTTCCTCGGATCCATTCCGAGTATCCCTGCTCGACGTCCTCGTCGTGTGCCACTTCCGGAGGCAGTCCTCTCCAAAGTTGTGCGGGTAAACGAAGTTCTTGACCATACAGGATCATCGCTGGCGTTAGTTGGGTAGCCTCATGTCGCGCTGATCTATAAGCGAGGAGGAACATGGGAATCCACTCGTCCCAATCTCGTTGGTGCTCTGAAACAAACATTGCGAGATATTGGAGCAATGTTCTATTCAAACGTTCTACCATCCCGTCGGATTGAGGATGTAGGGGAGTTGTTCGCGTTTTCCTGATTCCCAACAGCTTCAACAATTCCTTGAACACGGAGGATTCAAAATTTCTTCCTTGGTCCGTGTGTATCTCCAATGGTACACCATGACGACAAACCACGTTGTGCAGAAGAGCTCTTGCCACTGTGACAGCTCGCTGCTCTGGCATCGCGATTACTTCCGGCCACCGGGTAAAGTAGTCCGCCACGACCAGCATAAACCTGTTGCCGGCCTGAGACCTCGGGAGCGGACCCACAACGTCCAGGGCAAGCCTCTCGAACGGAGCTCCCACGTTGTATACTCTCAGGTTCCCTGCTCCCCTTTGACGTGGTCCCTTCTTCGCCGCACAGGTGTCACACCGCCGGCACCACTCTTGAACGTCCTGTCGACACGTGGACCAGAAGAACTGTTGGCGGATCTTCGCCAAGGTCTTGTTTACTCCGAAGTGTTCAGCTGTTGGCGCATCATGGAATTCCCTCAGTACCTCTGCGACCCTCTCGCGCGGTACTACCAAAAGCCATGAGGTCGTCGCACCATCGTGGGACTCCCATTTCCTGAAAAGCAAACCTTCATGAATTTCCAGCGAGTCCCAGATTGACCAGTAATATTTCAGTTGTGGGGAGAAACGAGCAACGTCCTGCCAGACGGGCTTCTCTCCTTCCCCCTTCTTTTTCAAGATGAAGCCAATCTCTTCATCTTTTCTTGGCTTCGTTTCCATTCATTCTTCCTTTCGTCACAGAATATCCGGTGAATCTTCTTCGTAGAGTGCATTTCCTCTTGTGTCTCCTTTTTATCCAGTCGGTCGCATTTCTTACAATCTTCTTCGCTGCAAGGTCTTCTAGAAAGTCCATCGGCGTTTCCGTGGGCTCTTCCTTCCCGGTATCGAATCTCGAAGTCGTATTCTTGTAAACGTTCAATCCAACGGGCAACTTGTCCTTCGGGGTTCTTGAAGCTCAGCAGCCAACGGAGCGCTGCATGATCCGTCCTCACGAGAAATCTCCGTCCGTAGAGGTAGTGGTGGAAATGCTCCATAGACTTTACCACTGCTAGTAACTCCCTCCGAGTCACGCAGTAGTTTCTTTCGGCTTTACCTAAGGTTTTGGAGAAGTAGGCTACAACCCGCTCTTGGCCTTCGTGTTCCTGCGAGAGGACACCGCCTATGGCGAGGTCGGAGGCATCCGTATCCAGGATGAAATCCTTGTCCATCACCGGATAGGCCAGCACCGGTGTTCCGGTTAGCCTCTTCTTTAATTCTTGAAAAACTTCTTGACATAGTTCGGTCCATTGGAAATTTTGTTTGGCCTCGGTGAGGCGATGCAGGGGCTTGGCGATCCTGGAAAAATCCTTCACAAATTTCCTATAGTAGGTGCATAATCCTAAGAAACTTCTTAATTCCGTCACGTTCTTCGGTTGTGGCCATTCCGAAATCGCTTTAACCTTCTCCGGATCCGTCTTGACTCCGCTCTCTGTGACGATGTGGCCCAGATACTTCACTTCCGGACAGAAGAAGGAGCATTTCTTGGGGCTCATCAATAGTCCGGCTTGACGTAAACGCGAAAACACCGTTCGAAGGCGTTCGAGCTCCTGTTCAAAGTCATTTCCGTAGATGATGATGTCGTCCAAGTAAACCAAGCAGGTTTTCCATGTCAGGCCTCGAAGTACGTCTTCCATCAGACGCTCGAATGTTGCAGGGGCGTTGCAGAGTCGAAAGGGCATCACTTTGAACTGCCACAGTCCTGTCCCCACTGAAAACGCAGTTTTCTCTCGATCCTTTTCGTCCATAGAGATCTGCCAGTATCCGCTCTGTAGATCTACGGTTGAAAACCACGAAGATCCGGTGAGAGCGTCCAGAGTATCCTCTATAAGGGGCAGAGGGTACGAGTCCTTCTTCGTTATCTCGTTCAGGCGTCGAAAATCCACGCAGAACCTTATGGTTCCGTCCTTCTTCTTGACAAGGACGATCGGAGAAGACCACGGGCTTCGCGATTCCTCGATTACGCCCTGTACTAACATCTTCCTGAGCAGCTCTTCCACTTGTGCTCGACGGTGTAAAGGCAACCTCCGCGGTGCCTGTTTTATGGGCGGGCAGTCTCCAGTGTCGATGACGTGCTTCACCCGGTCGCAATTTCCTATCTGCGTCGAGTCCTTGGCGAAAACGTCCTGAAATTCACGGAGTAAATCAGCAAAAAGTTTCTTTTGTCTTTCTGCCAAACCTGACGAACAGCGTGTGTACAGCTCTTCCAAATGCTGTGGGACGACTGTTTCCCCTTCTTCTTCTGATTTCTTTTTCTCGGGGTTTGGCTCTCCAAAGCGAATATCCGATTTGCCGGGTAGGCTCAGCACACTCCGAGATAGGTCGATGCTGCAGCGGTGTTTCTTCAAGAAGGCCGCTCCCAAGATGCACTTTTCCACCATGTCGACAACGTAGAAGTCTTCTACGCTCGAGAGTTCTCCAACGCTGAGTTCCAAGCTTTTCTGTCCAAATACTTTGATTTTCTCCCCTGTGGTGGAGCGAATGTCGACCTTCGTCTTGTCGAGGTTCCTTGTGGGGCAGAATTCCTTTTCCAGAAGGTTGATCGGAGAACCTGTATCTAAAATAATCGGACAGGGTTTTCGATTTATTGTTCCACTTACGTAGATTTCTCCAGTTGGATTCCGCGCAGTCGCCTCCTGCATCGCCACACTTTTGACGACCGGGGGACTGTTCCTTGCGGTCCGGCGTCTCCCCCTTACGCCGTCCTCTTTCCGTTTCCCTCATTGGACTTTTTGGTAGAAGTTGCTCCTGTTTGGACGTTCTTGGCCTTGAAACAATCCTTTTGCAGATGCCCCGTTTTTCCGCAAATCCAGCACTTCGGTTTTCTTAGTTGGTCGTCCTTTCGTTCCTCGGGCTTCCCAAATCTTGGCTGTTTTGCCGGGAACCTTTCAAAATTGTTCGAGGATTTAGCCTTCCGTTTTTCCGGATAGCGATTTCGCGATTCGACCGCGGGACCTCGAGACATGGTCTGGACAGCTTCGATCTCGAGGGCCCTGGTCACGGCGGCCCTTAACGATGTAAAACCGACGAGTCGCAGTTCCCGCTGCATAACCGAGCTCGACAATGCCGTTACGAATTCTGACGCGGCAAGCTTGTCGCGTGTTTCTGCCAGGCATTCGGCGAAAGCGGACTGCGCTAATCGCTCGATTTTGGTGGCAAGCGAGGAGATGCTCTCATCTCTCCGCTGCCTATGGCTCTGGAAGAGTACATAGTTTAGATTTGACAGATTCTTCGCCCCGTAACGGAATTCGAGCGCAGAAACCAATTCCACGAAGTTCTCGCATTGGGCAGCGGAGAGCGTCGTGAGGACGCTCCTCGCCGACCCCCCGAGGGAAGCGATCAAGGCTGTAGCCTTTTTTTCGTCATTCCACCCATTTGCGCGCGCGATCGTATCAAATTGTACTCTGTACTCCTCCCACAAGTTTTTACCGTCAAAAATTGTCGCTTTCACCGTGTACCCCAAGCTGAGTACGTGCGGTTCCGACAAGGGGGTAGCGGCGGGCGTTCTAACGGGTGCGGGGATAACTGTCGGCGGAACACTATTTACAACACTATTTACATGTACATTCTCCCCACCCCCAGGATGTGCGCCGCTACCAACCGAACTATAGCCATTTTGTAACGAAGCGGTTACGCCCTGCATTCGTTCCTCCATGTTCGACAGGCGTGCCTCGAAGGCCGCCTGTGTTCGCCGGTCCTCTGCGTCCTTCTCTTCCCTGCGACGATCCTCCCTTTGCCAGCGAGCTTCGTCGTCCTTCCTCTGCTCTCGCATGTGTCCTACGATGCTTAATTGGAGAGAGGTGAAAATCTCCTGTAGAGAGGCATCACCCGTCGCTGCAGGAGAAGGGTTCGCGGAGGCCGCGGACGCACGAGTGGGCATCCCACTTCGAGTGGGCATCCCACTTCTGACACCATTGTTACATTTTGCGTTCGACATAATATAAATTTACTGAACAGCAACGATAACAGAACATTAAACACGGGGTAACAAGAATAATATCAGAACAGGATACCGAATATAATCAGTTAGGAATACAATATCGATACGTCTGCTTGTAATGGCGGCTGACTCTCGAATGACAGCTTGACAGGCGATCGATCCGATCGCCTTCTTCTCGCTGTCTCTTGTCTTCGTCGCGAGCACCAGCGGGCCATGAATCTTCTACATAGGGTGCTCGCAACAATATGATCGATGCAATGTTCATACGCGAACAGTTTTCGCATCGTGACTTCCGTCATGTATAAGGTAACGCGATTATCGGTGATTTTGACGAGTTGATCATTGTGCATGCGCGTGAATTCGATTCGCAAATGATCAATTTCGATGTGGGTCTGGGGTGTTGTTACGTTGTCGCGTAATTTTTTAAGAATGTCAGTCATATTTTGCAGTAGGAGCTTCCACGTAGACATTGAGAAGCTCAACTCGCCACCTTTATTGTCGACTATGGTGATCTCGACGCGGCACGAATCCATGCCAATGCGAATTCCTATCGTGAGCCGTTTATACGCTGTTGAGGTCAGAACGTGTGGAACTCTTTTCGCGTACAGACATTGGGCGAGTACAGTGATTTGTATTTGAAAACAGATGTGCTGTTACTCGCCGACGTATTCGAAAGTTTCCGCACCGACTGTATCGCGAGTTACGATCTGGATCCCGCGCATTATTGCACGCTACCAAGTTTCACGTGGGACGCGATGCTCAAGTACACCAGCGTACGATTAGAGCTTCTGACGGACGTGGACATGTTACTGTTCGTGGAGCGTGGCATACGCAGCGGTCTGAGCCAGTGCTCGCACAGGTACGCGCGAGCCAACAACAAGCACCTGCCTGCAGGGATGTACGACGAGTCGAAGGCATCGACGTATCTAATGTACTTCGACGTCAACAACTTGTACGGCTGGGCGATGTCGCGGGCTATGCCGAAAGGAGGGTTTCGATGGCTGAACGATGCGACAGTGGCCGCGCTCGACGTATCATCCCTACCCGACGGCGAGGACTCCGAGGAATCTGAGGGATACCTGCTGGAGGTAGACATCGAATATCCCAAGGAGATCCACGACGCCCACGCCGACCTTCCATTCTGCCCGGTGCGCGAGCACGCGCCAGGAGGAAAACAGACTAAGCTGCTTGCCACGCTCGACGATAAGGAGCGATACGTCATCCATTATCGCTACCTGAAACAGTGCGTCCGACACGGTTTACGCGTGACGCGAATTCATCGGGTGTTACGATTCGATCAGTCGCATTGGTTGCGCGACTACATTCGATTGAACACCGATTTGAGGACGCGAGCCACGAGTGAATTTCAAAAGACTCTATATAAATTAATGAACAATGTGGTGTACGGAAAGACAATGGAAAATGTGCGGAATCGCGTAGACGTGCGACTGGTGACGCGGTGGGACGTTCGTTACGGTGCGGAAGCGCTGATCGCGAAACCAAACTTTCACAGTCGGACGATTTTCTCCGAGCAGTTAGTGGCCATCGAAATGCGCAAACTCAAAGTGAAGTTCGACAAGCCGATATACGTGGGGATGAGTGTACTGGACGTATCGAAAGAATGCCTGTACGAGTTCCATTATGCGTATATGCGTGCGGAGTTCGGTGATCGGTGTAAGGTCCTGTACACCGACACTGACAGTTTAATGTATAGTGTGAAATGCGCTGATATGTACGAAAAGATGAAGTGTGACGTTGTCCGATTCGATACGAGTGATTACGCGGTGGACAATCCGTACGGTATGCCCCGCGTAAACAAAAAGGTGCCGGGACTCATGAAAGATGAGAACAACGACACCTTGATGACCGAGTTCGTCGGACTACGATCTAAGATGTACGCGACTAGAACGTTTAACGCTGCAGTGGGGTCTACGAGTGAGACTAAGAAAGTGAAGGGTGTGCGGAGACATGTAGTCGCGAACGATATACAATTCGATGATTACATTCGTTGTCTTCATGATCTTATCGAAAAATCAGTTCGGCAGAACAATATACGCTCCAAAGAGCACGATGTGTATACCGTGATTCAAGAAAAGAACGCTCTCAGCCCGTTCGACGACAAGCGATATATTTTAACCGATCGGGTCAGCACCCTTCCGTGGGGGCATTATCGAATCCCCGAGGTCGAGCTTGAGCCCGACGAGTCCCTCGAGAATCCCATTTTATAGAATGCTTGTATGTTTGTATTTTTTGCATGTACATATGTATATACGTTTCTTTTGTATATGTTATTTAGTAGCAAGACTAGGACAGTTCTAACGCAAATTTGAGTTTCAAGGCCATTTCCCCCACCCCTCCTCCGACCTTGAATCTCAAATTTGAGTTTCAAAAGTCGGCGGAAAATTCCCGCAGGCGGCGGGCGCGCGGCGGATGACGTCATACAGATGGCGAAGTGGTGGGGGTATAGCGCGAGAGCAGAAGATATCAATCGATACCGAACCGCATCGAGGAGGAACCGCGGGTATGAATTGCTGCTACCTCTGGAGCGTGGTACCAACCACAGTCGGTAAGGAAGGAAATATTAATTTAAGATATTAAGAATAATCGAAAAACTGAATCTCGGGCGACGGGGCTCGAACCCAAGACCTCCGCGTTACGAGTCAGCCGCCTAACCAACTCCCCCAACGCCCACTCTCTGACATTAGTCTTTAATGAATGGTACATATACCGAGCGTCACCAAGCATAATCCATTATTTTTTATCGGATGATGTCGGGCAATGTCGGGAAAGATCGACGTTCTTTTCTTTTACGAACCACGTCTTCGGGACGGAAAGAGAGAGAGAGACAGAGAGAGAGAGAGAGAGAGCAATACTTCGTTATAAATCTAAATTCGGAGGGTGGGAAAGAGAGAGCATCACTTTTAAAGCTAAATTCGAGAGAGAGAGACAGCACTACATAGCGGTACACTCGCAGATATTCTAAAATTTTTAACCAGCGATCTACCAAACCATTATGCAGCATTCATTCTAAAGCTACCAGTATTCTAGAGCGTTCCGATTTAACGTCGCAGCGTATCGCGCGATCGTGTGTAACTTGACTCCCCTGGAGCAGTCGCGCGGGATGACGTCATTTGGCGGCGCGAAGAATGAAATAGAATTATGCGACGTCAGCAAATCTTAAAATTATGTGGCGAGAAGGAAGACGGGTAAATGAAATGGAGAAATAATATGATTAAGAGATTTATTTAAAATTAAAAGAATATAAAAATATAAATAGAAATGTAATATAATTTAACATTTTTTTCCTACGAGCATTAGCTAGAATATCATTGATGGCACATGCTACCAGTTCGCAATCTATAAGATAATCCTCATCGTAATATTCGCCATCACGTATGATTTTAGCAGCAGGACGCGTATCTAATGTTTAGCAGGCAGCATCGCTCTGTTACAACACGTTAACAAAAGTTTTAAAGTTTTTCCTCACATCTTCTGCAGTTTGATGCAGCCGCGGATACACATATGTAGCTTATACATGGCTTAAGATTAAATAAAAATGATACTGTATTCAGTTTGAAATACAAAGACTTCTTATGTAGTGTCGTCTTTACAATTGGAGGCGAGAATCATAGAAAGAATTATGCAGAGTCGATAGAAATTGGTGAGGAGTGAAGGAGGCAGACAGACAAGTAAATAGATTGTAATATATGTAAAATGATTATATATTGTTCCATTAATTAAAAAATAGAAATATAAAAAAGAAAAAATATAAAAATAGAATATAAATAGTGTCTCGGCAGAACCATCTCTCTCCCCCCCCCCCCCTCACTCTCTCTCTCTCTATCAATCTCTTTCTTTCTCATTCTCTTTCCTTCTCTTTTTCTCTTCTTCACATCAATCGCAAGACAACTTGAACATTCTCGAACAGCTGATGGACTTCCTATTTACTTTTCGCGACATCATACATACATACTCTTCCCACAACACCTCGTATAAATTCATACACACTCGCGCTCTCGTGACCAACCCGAGTGCTCAGTTACACAGCACAGTAAATAACTCGACTATATTCGCCGAAACTGTTACGTATCTATTGTATCGCCTCAATTCTTTATCTCTAAATAAATCGCACTATTCTCAACATTTTTTAGTTCTCTTGTCACGTCCCGGGTGGAGGCCGCTGGGGACGATGGCATAGACGGGGAATTATTGAAGGGAACGCGGGCGCGAGTTTGGATTCAGGCGCGAATGCCAGATTCGTGGCACTGAATAGTTTGAGGGAATGCAGGCTCGAATGCCAGATTCGTGGCACTGCGGAGAGTTAGGATTCAGGCGCGAATGCCAGATTCGTGGCACTGCGGAGAGTTAGGATGCAGGCGCGAATGCCAGATTCGTGGCACTGCGGAGAGTTAGGATTCAGGCGCGAATGCCAGATTCGTAGCACTGAACGACCAGGGAAAGTTTAAATGGTAATCACTCCGGAGGTGACGCCCGTTAGAGCACTTTGTTTGTTTTGGCTTTTTAATTGGATTACCGTTGCATTTATATAGGAAGTCACACGTAATATTTCCGCGAAATATGTCTAGACATATGGGTGTACACGGCCCATGCAAATATATGTTTGTAAACACTGTAGGAACTCTCGCGTTCACGAACTGAAATCAGCTGTTGCAGTAGCCTGTTTAGATTTGGAGCTTTCGTAACCAAAGGATATTTATAATAATTCGAAGCGTGATTTAAAGCCAAGGACTTTATTACTTTGAGCACGAGTGGTGCACTATCAATATATTAGCATGGTTAACATAATAATGCGTCAGACATTAAGCATTAGCACATAACATTTATATAAATAGTAATCAACAGCAATATATGTGTATGAATATGCAATACATGTGTATAACCCAAAGAAAATAGTATGTAAAGTGATAGGAGTTTGCTACGCTAACAATATGAGACAATGAGCGTTAGCGGAATAATAATATAAATCAAAATAATATGAAATGCAATAAGCGTTAATACAAGAATAATAATATGAAATGCAATAAGCGTTAACGATACAAAATGATAATATAAAGCAATAAGCGTTAATACAAGAATAATAATATGAAATGCAATAAGCGTTAACAATACAAAATAATATATATGATGGTGATATGCCGTATAACAATAAAGGTAATTATAATTTCTTACGGTAGTTGCAGTAGAACACTGAATTTAAATACTTGATTTGTTGGTTTAATGGTTTTACTGAGGAAGTATTTCCTTAGAAGAATGAATAATAATGAGTTCCGGTCTCGCGGTTCCTTGTATTTATAGGGTTTACAAGAATGTCAGGTATGAAGGGTGTGCGCGGTATGCACCTTGACATATTTACGAAATATGCGTCGCAATAGGACTTCCGGGGTTTTTATAAATGTCTATATTTAGACTACGTTTATGAATCATGCGTGAAATATGCGTCGCAATTGGTTTCCAAGATTCTGTTAAACTATTGATAAGACCCATTAGGTGGATTTTAGGCGTTTTGACGGGAAAGGGGTGAGAGTGGCTTTGACTCGGTGAGTCGTAAAGAGGGGGTGAGACGTGGTCTCGAGATAAGAGAGTTTTTGGGACGAGGGACTTGTTTAAATTTAAATAGGAGGGAAGTGGTCATGCCACGTAAGGCGAAGAGGGGATTTGGAGGTCGTAGTTGACCATCTTGAGATGGGGACCGCTAAGGTACATCGCCAAGGTGATCAGTGATTTGGGGAAAAGGGGTAAGATTTGAGTTTTGAGGATTTTGATGGAGTTATGGAGCGATTTATGAGGGAGACTTTAGAATAATACCACGCGATAAAATAGTGGGACATCACACTCTCTATACAAATAGGATATCAAAATACAATATAAAAAGAAAAAATATAATAATAATAATAATAATAATAATTTAATTTAATTTATTGCCATTTTCGTGTTACAATTTAACGATCAAATAATCTTTCCATTTCATTCCCGTGATTGTGTCAGTGTAAGTCCCACCCTTCTAATGTATCCTGTTGTCTCTTAACAATTTTTTCTATTTTACAAGTGTTTCCTAATCTGTTCTATGTTATATAATCTTCTTTTATCACTATCTCCCGTAGAATAGCCAAGTTTTTCCCTTCTCCTCTAATTACCTCTGCACAATTCCTGCCACTCTCTCAACTTACTTCACATGTTTCAATCGCGTGTTTCACTGTTTCTTCCTCTTTCTTACATACCCTTTCTTCTTTCATTAGCCAATATTTGCATGTTCTTGTTTCACTATCCTGTATGAATCTTTCTATTCTTTCTAATTCTCCTCTCCTTTTTTCATTTCCTCCCATAAGCATTTCGGCTTATCTCCTGGTTTCCTTGCCACCTCTTTTAATTCTCTTAGGAACTTTGACTCTTTTACTTTCATCTGTCTTTTTTGTTCTTGGATGTCAATTACTTATCTGTTCTAATTTTTAATCCACACTTCTTCCCCATTTAATCTTCTTCTTTTCCATTCTTCGTTTGACCATCCTCTCCCTTCCAAGAATTTGATTCGCATTCTTTCCTTTTTTCGTTACTTCATTTCCTCTCATTAGTCTTCTCCTACATTCATATCGTATCGATCCTTCTTCCGAGTTTATTAGTGTCTCTTCAAACTTCATTACCCTTACTCCCATTTTAATTGCTATGCCATCTCTTCCTGTTTCTTTTAACAGCCAATGTGTTGATGTTGATCTCTCCAATTTCATTATCCATCGTATGTATTTCGCCTGCAATTTTTCTATTTCCTCATACCTTCTCCATCCCCATATCGCTGCTCCATACGCCACGGTGTTCCTAACTAGCGCATCAAACAGTTTCATTCTTCTTTCAGTCATCTCTGAATAATCTTTCTCCAATCCCCCCATACTTCTCCTAGTATCATATTCGCTTCCCTAACTACCTTCTTAATGTGGTGTTTATCCTCGTTGTTCTCTCCCTCTCGTTCTATAATCTAAATATTTCAGTTCTCTTACTCTTTCTTCTTCATTCCAACGGAATCTTTCCTATTTTCTTCTTCCTCCTGCTTTCCTGCATATCATTATCTTAGACTTTTACACATTTAACTCCAAGCCTTTCTTCTTTATGTATCTCTCGAATCTATTTATCATATTCTTAGGTCCCTGTGCATTATTTACCATTAACACATCACCCGCGTATGAAATTGTTAAAATTTTCCTTCTACATATTACGACTCCTCCTTCATGTTCTTTGCTCATTTCTTCTTTCCAGGTCTGCAAATGCGACATTGAAAAGTGTCAAGCTTAACGGGCACCCTTGTCTAACACCCTTTCCTCTTAAAAAAACTTTCCTATCAGTTCCTTCTTCATTCCTAAAGCGCATATAGTTCTGTCGTGCATTTCCTGTATCCGTATTCTTAGTTGTTCGCCTACTCCTTCTTCATAAAGTCTTTTCCAAATTTCTTCCCTTTCCAATCAATCAAATGCTCTCTTCATATCCGTGAAAAACAGATATAGTTTCCGTCTTTCTTTTGAGGTTTCTATATCTATAACCATTTTAACTACCGCTATTGCGTCTACTGTTCCTCTCCTTCTCCTGAATCCCATATGCGTATCGTTTAATATCCCATTTTCCATTTGTTCTTCTAATTTTCTCCTTAGAATTTCCACGCATATCTTATAATCCGTGTCCATCTAAGTTATGCCCCTATAGTTCTTAACCATTTCCCTTTCTCCTTTTTTTTTTTTGAATACAGAACTTACTATTCCTTCTTTCCATTCTTCCGGAAAGTCCCCTTTCTTCCATGTTCTGTTTATCACCTTTGTTTGATTACCTATATTTATATTTATGAAGATGATTGCGACCTCGAGGTTGAATTAAGATATAATTTAAATGCAGGAGTTTAAATTTTAAGTCTGTTCGACTTTTAATATCTTACATGATTTGAATTGAAATCGACGTGAACCAGATCGGTTTCTATCTATATTTACCTAATAAATTTTTATACAAAAGGACTTAATTTGTAAATTATTTTTTGCTATATTCAATAAAAATTGGAATTTTATGTTCATTAAGAATAGGTGTTTACCCTGTGATAATTGTTGGTTGGGCTTCAAATTCTAATCATTCAATATTAGGACCGATTGGGTCAATTTCACAGTCAGTTTCTTATGAAGTAAGTTTATTTATAACAATATTTTCTGTAATTTTATTAATTGAAAATTATTCATTATTGGATTTATATAAATTCCAATATTATATTAAATTTATTTTAATTTTAATTCCAATACTACGACAAGAAAATCGCGGATAGTTCTTTTAAAATCGGAGACCAAGTGCTACTGCACGACAAGACGCGAGCGGTCAAAAACTAACACCTGCGTGGATAGGCTCTAACACGATTCAAAACACGCACGATAATAATAATTACAGTATAGAGGGCGACGAACAATCCGCGTTCAGACAAACACTTCATAGAATAGGGCAGTAATAGGGAAATGGTCACAGTTTTGAAGGAAAGTAACGATACACTAACAATTACATATAAGGATAAGACTAAGAAAGGTAATTTCTTGAAAAAGATGGTAAATAAGCGCACAACTAGGCGTCGTCGTCCCAGCCACGTAGGGCGCAGTCGGCCTCCAATAGCGACCACAGTCGAGGCCGCGGATCAGGCCCAACGAAGATGTCCCCATGACGTTCTACACAAAAAAAAACAATTGCAAGACTATTACTATACGCACGGAAATGGAAACAATAAGCAGATCTACAATCCCCGATGCAATAAGACACTCACCAAATAGGACCCTCAGACCTCATGAGTCTTCGTCATCCTCCCAGAATTCTGCATGCTGGAAGAATCGGTGCCAGTGCACCCGATACTCCCTAATTGCCACCATGTAGGCAATGCTGATACAACCCGGCGGGCGGGGCACTGGAAACGCTAGAGGGATAAACGGATAAATAGGATAATAAAATAACACACACGAAGAACAAACAAACAAACATCACTCGCACGTACAATTAGAGCAAACATAATGTCTTGGGGCACGTCTAAGATGGCCGACAACATCTTTGTCCAGGAGATCGCAACGAAATAAGAAGCGACTAAGAAAATCGAGACCCATTTGCCCTAACTTCTCACTTCTACTCAAGCCCGGACGAAGAAGTTAAACTGTACTACGTTCGCAAAAAATTTATCACACACACACACACACACACACACACACACACACACACGCGCGCGCGCGCGCGCGCGCGCGCGCGCGCGCGCACGAGGAAAGACTCTATGAAACGCCAACTACACCTCGGCATTATAATTTACAGGATTTTTGTCCTACAAACGACGATACCACTCGCAAGAGGAACAACCCCCGACATAGATTTCACTATAAAAGAATTCCAACACCACCCTGACATTTACTTCGAAAACCTAGGCGATTTACAAATTTATCGAGATAGCTGGAAGTTAGTATTACATGTAAACATATCTTACATCTACCGACGCGAAGCAAACCTCCAAGCTGCACTATATGATATACTTGCGCAATGTAAAAAACCTTGTACCGACAACTTACAAAAATTTTGTCAAACATTCACCGCGAAAATCCAAGACAAGGTAGACCGCATCGCCAAAACTCTTTACCTACGTCCAGTAAACTAAAAGCTCAGCATAAAACAGCGTCGTGCACAAATAGACGGATTAGGTTACATAGGCAAATCACTCTTGGGGCTAATGGATTCCGGGGATAGAAAGAAAATCGATGATTTTACTAGACCTTTTCAAAACACAAGATAACAGACTTTAAAAAAAAAAGTAAAACGCAATCAAGGGACAAATGCAAATTTTAAGAGCAAATACCAAACTTCTCAACGAGACTATACATGACATACGAGACAACGATAACACACTCTTAAACGCGACGTGACAAATTCAATACTTACTCCAACAGACAGCCAACATTACTAAATTTCGAGAGACATTAGACGAACCCCTCATACTAATAAACGGCCTCGCAGAAACACTATTGCGCGACACGCAAGTCTTGTTAGAATTCATTATGGATATAAAGAAAGGAGTCCTAAACCTACAATTAATACCACCAGCACAAATCATAACGTACCTCACTTCCGCATTAGCACATATTTCGAATGGACTAGACTTCACAATTGGAATAAAATTAGAAAACTAGCCGCCATTATCAAAATCCTCCAGCTCTCCACATTTTCGGATACCAAATCAATAGTACTAGATATTTCATTGTTAAACGCGAAAAAATTCTAATTGAGCAAGGTACGCCTGATACCCACGAAGATAAACGAATCGTTCTACGCGTATAGAACCCCTCGACTCGTACGAGGTACGTGACACCTTGGTGCAAGATTACATACAACTAAGCAAACAGGGCCTAGCAAAATGTAAGACAATAAACGATCTGTACCTCTGCACCTCTAATCACCCGATGTTCAAAGCGATACCATACAGACCGTGCGAAGTACAATTGTACACAAAATTAACAAACACATGTAAAATGCGAATTATGACACTGAATCACACATTCCAGATAGAATTACAACTACCAGGCACGTGGATTTATATCGCAACAAAACCGATACAACTAGCAGTATAATAACAATAAGAAACAAATGTACAATCACTACCACCAAATTCACAATAAAAACTAGAAAACAATGCGGATTAGAAAGAACATGGTACTACTTACCTGACCACAATTTTTTTGTCATCAGATGAAATCACACTTTCACAGCCTACTGTAAGTTCGTACGGAAACACAAATTTCAAGCTTAAAAGGATAATCGAACACCCCGAAGAATTAAATAAAGTCAGCAAACAAATTAGAAGACTTACAAAAACGATTTAGAAAAACCCGAAATTATAATAACCGAGTATCACCAAGCTTCTTTATACAATCCACAGTAACGGGATTTAGCACATGAGGACCCATGCCTAAATTTGCATACGTTGCAAAGTAGGATGCATTCGTTCTTCACCTTCCTCTTCACTGACAATCCCCCTTCCTCCTTGCACTAATCTGCTTCGAATTCTTCACAGATCATCCTCTCATTCTTTGGCCTCATAATTAGACTAAACCATAGCACTTGCATCGAACGTGAATCGTACCACTCTGAACGTGTATTGAACGTCTATCAAACGTGTACCATACCACTTTCAACGTCTATCGTACCACTTTCAACATCAATCGAACATGAATCGAACCACTTTCAACATCAATCGAACCACTCCGAACATGTATTGAACCACTTTCAACATGAATCGAACCACTTTCAACATCAATCGAACCACTTTCAACATCAATCGAACCACTTTCAACATCAATCGAACCACTTTCAACATCAATTGAACCACTTTCAACCACAATTGAACCACTTTCAACATCAATCGAACCACTCCGAACATGTATTGAACCACTTTCAACATGAATCGAACCACTTTCAACATCAATCGCACCACTTTCAACATCAAACGTACCACTTTCAACATCAATCGAACCACTTTCAACATCAATCGAACATCAATCGAACCACTTTCAACATCAATCGAACCACTCCGAACATGTATTGAACCACTTTCAACATGAATCGAACCACTTTCAACATCAATCGAACCACTTTCAACATCAATCGAACCACTTTCAACATCAATCGAACCACTTTCAACATCAATTGAACCACTTTCAACCACAATTGAACCACTTTCAACATGAATCGAACCACTCCGAACATGTATTGAACCACTTTCAACATGAATCGAACCACTTTCAACATCAATCGCACCACTTTCAACATCAAACGTACCACTTTCAACATCAATCGAACCACTTTCAACATCAATCGAACATCAATCGAACCACTTTCAACCACAATCGAACCACTTTCAACATCAATCGAACCACTCCGAACATGTATTGAACCACTTTCAACATCAATCGTACCACTTTCAACATCAAACGTACCACTTTCAACATCAATCGAACCACTTTCAACATCAATCGTACCACTTTCAACATCAAACGTACCACTTTCAACATCAATCGAACCACTTTCAACATCAATCGAACATAAATCGAACCACTTTCAACCACAATCGAACCACTTTCAACATCAATCGAACATCAATCAAACCACTTTCAACATCAATCGTACCACTTTCAACATCAAACGTACAAAGATGTTGAAAGTGGTTCGATTGTGGTTGAAAGTGGTTCGATTGATGTTGAAAGTGGTTCGATTGATGTTGAAAGTGGTACGTTTGATGTTGAAAGTGGTACGATTGATGTTGAAAGTGGTTCGATTCATGTTGAAAGTGGTTCAATACACGTTCAGAGTGGTACGATTCACGTTCGATGCAAGTGCTATGGTTTAGTCTAATTATGAGGCCAAAGAATGAGAGGATGATCTGTGAAGAATTCGAAGCAGATTAGTGCAAGGAGGAAGGGGGATTGTCAGTGAAGAGGAAGGTGAAGAACGAATGCATCCTACTTTGCAACGTATGCAAATTTAGGCATGGGTCCTCATGTGCTAAATCCCGTTACTGTGGATTGTATAAAGAAGCTTGGTGATACTCGGTTATTATAATTTCGGGTTTTTCTAAATCGTTTTTGTAAGTCTTCTAATTTGTTTGCTGACTTTATTTAATTCTTCGGGGTGTTCGATTATCCTTTTAAGCTTGAAATTTGTGTTTCCGTACGAACTTACAGTAGGCTGTGAAAGTGTGATTTCATCTGATGACAAAAAAATTGTGGTCAGGTAAGTAGTACCATGTTCTTTCTAATCCGCATTGTTTTCTAGTTTTTATTGTGAATTTGGTGGTAGTGATTGTACATTTGTTTCTTATTGTTATTATACTGCTAGTTGTATCGGTTTTGTTGCGATATAAATCCACGTGCCTGGTAGTTGTAATTCTATCTGGAATGTGTGATTCAGTGTCATAATTCGCATTTTACATGTGTTTGTTAATTTTGTGTACAATTGTACTTCGCACGGTCTGTATGGTATCGCTTTGAACATCGGGTGATTAGAGGTGCAGAGGTACAGATCGTTTATTGTCTTACATTTTGCTAGGCCCTGTTTGCTTAGTTGTATGTAATCTTGCACCAAGGTGTCACGTACCTCGTACGAGTCGAGGGGTTCTATACGCGTAGAACGATTCGTTTATCTTCGTGGGTATCAGGCGTACCTTGCTCAATTAGAATTTTTTCGCGTTTAACAATGAAATATCTAGTACTATTGATTTGGTATCCGAAAATGTGGAGAGCTGGAGGATTTTGATAATGGCGGCTAGTTTTCTAATTTTATTCCAATTGTGAAGTCTAGTCCATTCGAAATATGTGCTAATGCGGAAGTGAGGTACGTTATGATTTGTGCTGGTGGTATTAATTGTAGGTTTAGGACTCCTTTCTTTATATCCATAATGAATTCTAACAAGACTTGCGTGTCGCGCAATAGTGTTTCTGCGAGGCCGTTTATTAGTATGAGGGGTTCGTCTAATGTCTCTCGAAATTTAGTAATGTTGGCTGTCTGTTGGAGTAAGTATTGAATTTGTCACGTCGCGTTTAAGAGTGTGTTATCGTTGTCTCGTATGTCATGTATAGTCTCGTTGAGAAGTTTGGTATTTGCTCTTAAAATTTGCATTTGTCCCTTGATTGCGTTTTACTTTTTTTTTTAAAGTCTGTTATCTTGTGTTTTGAAAAGGTCTAGTAAAATCATCGATTTTCTTTCTATCCCCGGAATCCATTAGCCCCAAGAGTGATTTGCCTATGTAACCTAATCCGTCTATTTGTGCACGACGCTGTTTTATGCTGAGCTTTTAGTTTACTGGACGTAGGTAAAGAGTTTTGGCGATGCGGTCTACCTTGTCTTGGATTTTCGCGGTGAATGTTTGACAAAATTTTTGTAAGTTGTCGGTACAAGGTTTTTTACATTGCGCAAGTATATCATATAGTGCAGCTTGGAGGTTTGCTTCGCGTCGGTAGATGTAAGATATGTTTACATGTAATACTAACTTCCAGCTATCTCGATAAATTTGTAAATCGCCTAGGTTTTCGAAGTAAATGTCAGGGTGGTGTTGGAATTCTTTTATAGTGAAATCTATGTCGGGGGTTGTTCCTCTTGCGAGTGGTATCGTCGTTTGTAGGACAAAAATCCTGTAAATTATAATGCCGAGGTGTAGTTGGCGTTTCATAGAGTCTTTCCTCGTGCGCGCGCGCGCGCGCGCGTGTGTGTGTGTGTGTGTGTGTGTGTGTGTGTGTGTGTGTGTGTGTGTGTGTGTGTGATAAATTTTTTGCGAACGTAGTACAGTTTAACTTCTTCGTCCGGGCTTGAGTAGAAGTGAGAAGTTAGGGCAAATGGGTCTCGATTTTCTTAGTCGCTTCTTATTTCGTTGCGATCTCCTGGACAAAGATGTTGTCGGCCATCTTAGACGTGCCCCAAGACATTATGTTTGCTCTAATTGTACGTGCGAGTGATGTTTGTTTGTTTGTTCTTCGTGTGTGTTATTTTATTATCCTATTTATCCGTTTATCCCTCTAGCGTTTCCAGTGCCCCGCCCGCCGGGTTGTATCAGCATTGCCTACATGGTGGCAATTAGGGAGTATCGGGTGCACTGGCACCGATTCTTCCAGCATGCAGAATTCTGGGAGGATGACGAAGACTCATGAGGTCTGAGGGTCCTATTTGGTGAGTGTCTTATTGCATCGGGGATTGTAGATCTGCTTATTGTTTCCATTTCCGTGCGTATAGTAATAGTCTTGCAATTGTTTTTTTTTGTGTAGAACGTCATGGGGACATCTTCGTTGGGCCTGATCCGCGGCCTCGACTGTGGTCGCTATTGGAGGCCGACTGCGCCCTACGTGGCTGGGACGACGACGCCTAGTTGTGCGCTTATTTACCATCTTTTTCAAGAAATTACCTTTCTTAGTCTTATCCTTATATGTAATTGTTAGTGTATCGTTACTTTCCTTCAAAACTGTGACCATTTCCCTATTACTGCCCTATTCTATGAAGTGTTTGTCTGAACGCGGATTGTTCGTCGCCCTCTATACTGTAATTATTATTATCGTGCGTGTTTTGAATCGTGTTAGAGCCTATCCACGCAGGTGTTAGTTTTTGACCGCTCGCGTCTTGTCGTGCAGTAGCACTTGGTCTCCGATTTTAAAAGAACTATCCGCGATTTTCTTGTCGTAGTATTGGAATTAAAATTAAAATAAATTTAATATAATATTGGAATTTATATAAATCCAATAATGAATAATTTTCAATTAATAAAATTACAGAAAATATTGTTATAAATAAACTTACTTCATAAGAAACTGACTGTGAAATTGACCCAATCGGTCCTAATATTGAATGATTAGAATTTGAAGCCCAACCAACAATTATCACAGGGTAAACACCTATTCTTAATGAACATAAAATTCCAATTTTTATTGAATATAGCAAAAAATAATTTACAAATTAAGTCCTTTTGTATAAAAATTTATTAGGTAAATATAGATAGAAACCGATCTGGTTCACGTCGATTTCAATTCAAATCATGTAAGATATTAAAAGTCGAACAGACTTAAAATTTAAACTCCTGCATTTAAATTATATCTTAATTCAACCTCGAGGTCGCAATCATCTTCATAAATATAAATATAGGTAATCAAACAAAGGTGATAAACAGAACATGGAAGAAAGGGGACTTTCCGGAAGAATGGAAAGAAGGAATAGTAAGTTCTGTATTCAAAAAAAAAAAAGGAGAAAGGGAAATGGTTAAGAACTATAGGGGCATAACTTAGATGGACACGGATTATAAGATATGCGTGGAAATTCTAAGGAGAAAATTAGAAGAACAAATGGAAAATGGGATATTAAACGATACGCATATGGGATTCAGGAGAAGGAGAGGAACAGTAGACGCAATAGCGGTAGTTAAAATGGTTATAGATATAGAAACCTCAAAAGAAAGACGGAAACTATATCTGTTTTTCACGGATATGAAGAGAGCATTTGATTGATTGGAAAGGGAAGAAATTTGGAAAAGACTTTATGAAGAAGGAGTAGGCGAACAACTAAGAATACGGATACAGGAAATGCACGACAGAACTATATGCGCTTTAGGAATGAAGAAGGAACTGATAGGAAAGTTTTTTTAAGAGGAAAGGGTGTTAGACAAGGGTGCCCGTTAAGCTTGACACTTTTCAATGTCGCATTTGCAGACCTGGAAAGAAGAAATGAGCAAAGAACATGAAGGAGGAGTCGTAATATGTAGAAGGAAAATTTTAACAATTTCATACGCGGGTGATGTGTTAATGGTAAATAATGCACAGGGACCTAAGAATATGATAAATAGATTCGAGAGATACATAAAGAAGAAAGGCTTGGAGTTAAATGTGTAAAAGTCTAAGATAATGATATGCAGGAAAGCAGGAGGAAGAAGAAAATAGGAAAGATTCCGTTGGAATGAAGAAGAAAGAGGAAGAGAACTGAAATATTTAGATTATAGAACGAGAGGGAGAGAACAACGAGGATAAACACCATATTAAGAAGGTAGTTAGGGAAGCGAATATGATACTAGGAGAAGTATGGGGGGATTGGAGAAAGATTATTCAGAGATGACTGAAAGAAGAATGAAACTGTTTGATGCGCTAGTTAGGAACACCGTGGCGTATGGAGCAGCGATATGGGGATGGAGAAGGTATGAGGAAATAGAAAAATTGCAGGCGAAATACATACGATGGATAATGAAATTGGAGAGATCAACATCAACACATTGGCTGTTAAAAGAAACAGGAAGAGATGGCATAGCAATGAAAATGGGAGTAAGGGTAATGAAGTTTGAAGAGACACTAATAAACTCGGAAGAAGGATCGATACGATATGAATGTAGGAGAAGACTAATGAGAGGAAATGAAGTAACGAAAAAAGGAAAGAATGCGAATCAAATTCTTGGAAGGGAGAGGATGGTCAAACGAAGAATGGAAAAGAAGAAGATTAAATGGGGAAGAAGTGTGGATTAAAAATTAGAACAGATAAGTAATTGACATCCAAGAACAAAAAAGACAGATGAAAGTAAAAGAGTCAAAGTTCCTAAGAGAATTAAAAGAGGTGGCAAGGAAACCAGGAGATAAGCCGAAATGCTTATGGGAGGAAATGAAAAAAGGAGAGGAGAATTAGAAAGAATAGAAAGATTCATACAGGATAGTGAAACAAGAACATGCAAATATTGGCTAATGAAAGAAGAAAGGGTATGTAAGGAAGAGGAAGAAACAGTGAAACACGCGATTGAAACATGTGAAGTAAGTTGAGAGAGTGGCAGGAATTGTGCAGAGGTAATTAGAGGAGAAGGGTAAAACTTGGCTATTCTACGGGAGATAGTGATAAAAGAAGATTATATAACATAGAACAGATTAGGAAACACTTGTAAAATAGAAAAAATTGTTAAGAGACAACAGGATACATTAGAAGGGTGGGACTTACACTGACACAATCACGGGAATGAAATGGAAAGATTATTTGATCGTTAAATTGTAACACGAAAATGGCAATAAATTAAATTAAATTATTATTATTATTATTATTATTATATTTTTTCTTTTTATATTGTATTTTGATATCCTATTTGTATAGAGAGTGTGATGTCCCACTATTTTATCGCGTGGTATTATTCTAAAGTCTCCCTCATAAATCGCTCCATAACTCCATCAAAATCCTCAAAACTCAAATCTTACCCCTTTTCCCCAAATCACTGATCACCTTGGCGATGTACCTTAGCGGTCCCCATCTCAAGATGGTCAACTACGACCTCCAAATCCCCTCTTCGCCTTACGTGGCATGACCACTTCCCTCCTATTTAAATTTAAACAAGTCCCTCGTCCCAAAAACTCTCTTATCTCGAGACCACGTCTCACCCCCTCTTTACGACTCACCGAGTCAAAGCCACTCTCACCCCTTTCCCGTCAAAACGCCTAAAATCCACCTAATGGGTCTTATCAATAGTTTAACAGAATCTTGGAAACCAATTGCGACGCATATTTCACGCATGATTCATAAACGTAGTCTAAATATAGACATTTATAAAAACCCCGGAAGTCCTATTGCGACGCATATTTCGTAAATATGTCAAGGTGCATACCGCGCACACCCTTCATACCTGACATTCTTGTAAACCCTATAAATACAAGGAACCGCGAGACCGGAACTCATTATTATTCATTCTTCTAAGGAAATACTTCCTCAGTAAAACCATTAAACCAACAAATCAAGTATTTAAATTCAGTGTTCTACTGCAACTACCGTAAGAAATTATAATTACCTTTATTGTTATACGGCATATCACCATCATATATATTATTTTGTATTGTTAACGCTTATTGCATTTCATATTATTATTCTTGTATTAACGCTTATTGCTTTATATTATCATTTTGTATCGTTAACGCTTATTGCATTTCATATTATTATTCTTGTATTAACGCTTATTGCATTTCATATTATTTTGATTTATATTATTATTCCGCTAACGCTCATTGTCTCATATTGTTAGCGTAGCAAACTCCTATCACTTTACATACTATTTTCTTTGGGTTATACACATGTATTGCATATTCATACACATATATTGCTGTTGATTACTATTTATATAAATGTTATGTGCTAATGCTTAATGTCTGACGCATTATTATGTTAGTAGTAAGGCTATGGGGATTCTAACTCAGGTCCTCTGAGGGGAGCGCGGGGGCGGGGGGAAGTGAGGGCGCGCGGGGGAGCGCGGCGGAGAGAAACATTGGCGCGGGGCCTGCGGGGAGTGGAAGAGCGGTTGCGCGCGCACGAGCCGCGGAGTGGGGGAAGCCGCAACCGTGGAGGGGATCAGTCCGGGCCGAGCCGCCGCGGAGACCTGACCCACCGTCCCCGAAATTTTTCAAAGGGAGGGAATGACCCCCGAAAAGTCTTTTTTCAGACGTTGGCCCACCCCGAAAATTTTTTCAGACCTAACCCAGGGAGGGGACGGCCCCCGAAATTTTTTTTCCAAACCAACATGCGTCGGAAATTGTTTAATAATTTATTTTTTATCCGAAATTGTTTCGGACGATGTCGGGAAAGATCGATGTTCTTTTCTTTTACGAACCACGTCTTCGGGACGGAAAGAGAGAGAGCATTACTTTAAAGCTAAATTCGGAGGAGGGAAAGAGAGAGAGCATTACTTTAAATCTAAATTCGGAGGGTGGGAAAGAGAGAGAGCATCACTTTTAAAGCTAAATTCGAGAGAGAGACAGCACTACATAGCGGTACAATCGCTTTCGTTCTAAAAATTTTCAAAATGATTTTAAATCTTAGCATCGCAGCGTATCGCGCGATCGTGTGTAACTTAACTCCTCTGGAGCAGCCGCGTGCGATGACATCATTTTGGCGGCGCGAAGAATTATGCGACGTCAGCAAATCTTAAAATTATGTGGCGAGGAGAAAGACGGGTAAATAAATGGAGAAATAATATAGGTTTAAGAAATTTATTATAAAATTAAAAGAATATAAAATATAAAATAGAATATAAAATAAAAAAGAATATAATAAAAAAATTATCGTGGTGGTGGTGGCGATGGGGACTGCGGCCGCGGCCGTCGCAGTGGCGGCGCCATTGGGCGGTTCGGCACCCATGGGCGCCGCAGCCGAGCCGCCATCGCAGGACCAATGACTTGTTGCAGGTCCTAGAACATATACACAAGCATTGATATAATATTTGCATATAATAAACAGCAAATGTATAAAACAATGCAAACTACTACATACCAGCGGAGGTGGCGGCGATGGAGGTGGCGACGGCCAGTGAGGTGGTGGGGGAGGCGACGGTGGTGGCGAACGCTAGAACATAGAAGCCCCACGATATAATATTGACACAAACGTCTGATTTGATCTCGCTCGATTTCAACGATTAAACGCGATAAATATAAAAATATTTAAAAGTACATACCTCGGGGTCACACTCCGGGGCGATCCTCTCCAATCCCATTTTTTCGCGTCAAAAAAAAGTGTCACACAAAACTTTCAAGTGTTGTCGTCAAAGATTTGAAGACAACTGGTCTCGCTGCATCTACAAGCTCTCGCGTATAAACTCCTATCATGAAATCGAGAAGTGCGTAGCTTTGCAAAAGTAAGATACTGTTGTTCTTCGCCATCTTCATCACAGGCCACCTGCATTTTCGCTGACCATCCTCTCCTTATTCACACGCATCTTCTTTCCCCTTTTTTTTCTTTGGACACATTATTCGACTAGATCATACCACTTTCAACATCAATCGAACATCAATCGAACCACTTTCAACATGAATCGAACATGAATCGAACCACTTTGAACATGAATCAAACCACTTTGAACATCAAACGTACCACTTTCAACATCAATCGAACATGAATCGAACCACTTTCAACATGAATCGAACCACTTTCAACATCAATCGAACCACTTTCAACATCAATCGAACCACTTTCAACATCAATCGTACATGAATCGAACCACTTTCAACATGAATCGAACCACTTTCAACACCAATTGAACCACTTTCAACCACTTTCAACCACAATCGAACCACTTTCAACATCAATCGAACATCAATCGAACCACTTTCAACATGAATCGAACCACTTTCAACCACTTTCAACCACAATCGAACCACTTTCAACATGAATCGAACATCAATCGAACCACTTTCAACATGAATCGAACCACTTTCAACATCAATCGAACATCAATCGAACCACTTTCAACATGAATCGAACCACTTTCAACCACTTTCAACCACAATCGAACCACTTTCAACATGAATCGAACCTTAATCGAACCACTTTCAACATGAATCGAACCACTTTCAACATCAATCGAACATCAATCGAACATGAATCGAACGACTTTCAACATGAATCGAACCACTTTCAACATGAATCGAACATCAATCGAACATCAATCGAACCATTTTGAACATCAATCGAACCACTTTGAACATCAATCGAACATCAATCGAACATGAATCGAACCACTTTCAACATCAATCGAACCACTTTCAACATCAAACGTACCACTTTCAACATCAATCGAACATCAATCGAACCACTTTCAACATCAATCGAACATGAATCGAACCACTTTGATCGTGTATGGTACCACTTTGATCATGTATTGCACGTGTATGGTAACTTTCAACGTCTATCATACCACTTTGAACGTGTATCAAACCACTTCTACTAATTATAACTACCGTCTTAATCTAGCATACATCATGTGCAGGAGATTAGGTTGGAGAGGGTTAAGAAAAACATTTTATACATTAAAATTGATTATATTTTATTTAAGCATTTCTCTCTGGCGTTTAGACCACCAGTTGAATATTTTAAATACATTTTGCATGGCACAGTGCTTTGCGTGTCTGCCACATCGCAGAGTATTAATTACATTTAGCTTATTTAGAGATTTGATATCCTCGTAGTCAATGTCCAGCGTCTCGATGACCACGTCCATTCTCGTATCTTCATCGAGGAAATCCACAAGCCAGTCGCGTTTTTGCAACCCTTTTACGTATACGATATGGGATGCGCCATCTTCTTCATCGATCGCATCAGCTACAGCTTTTGTAATTAGCTGTTTAGCCATACTGTATGGAACGTCTCCATCGTCCCACCGTAGTCCATGATGTTTTACCACCAACCACCGAATGCTTGATTTGTCGGATTTCGTAAGAAGATATTGCGGCATCGAACTCCCAAAAATATAGTGCGAGAGAATTGTTCCCATTCGTAGGACAGCCACTTCCTTGACAACAAATCTTCCATCGACGATGAACCCTTGCAGGTCAACAAATGTTGGCACGGTCATTATCGATACGATTTAGAGGTCCGCTCGCTTCCAAGACAGATGGGAGAATGCACTTTTTCTCGTAAAGCATCTCGATTTTCACGATGAAATTTTCTTTTGGTAGGAATTTGACACAGGAGAGGGCGTGGCAATTTAATTGATTTTGCGCACCACGTTTGTCAGCGGATTGTATTCAACCACCCGATCGTGTAGAATCAGACAGTAGGCCGTAGTATTTATCGGCACATTCCCTTTACACTCGAATTCTATGCGCACGTCCACCGTGCCATTCTTGATCGACTCATTTTGTCGCGAGCAATCAATCACCACGAGGGGACCAAATTGTAAAAATTCGGCCACGGTGAATAATGCCTCGTTGCAACTATGTCCATAATACGATTTATGGAATTGCGTATACATATGATACAAGATGGCATGCTTATTCTTGTCAAAGTCCAAGTTCATGTCATCGTATGGGTAAAATTCCGAGTTGAGAAAAAGTTTTACATTGGTCAATTTGCAGTTGTTGAACCTAGTAACATCTTCGCTCATCACATTCCTTCGACCAGTCTGTAGAGCAAGGATAATAACTCGCGGCTTCTCCAGCTGTGCAGATGCCTTCACGGCCCACGAATGCTTGGTCGTGCTCTGTAAGAGAGGATACTCGTACAGATCCCACGATTGAAAACAAATGCTCAGGTTTTGCCCACGTTCCAAAGCATGTAGCAACGATAGCTTATTAACGTCATTTAACGTCACATGAGGCATCCGCCATTGCACTTTAAGTAATTCAATTTCTGGTTCCAGCATCGGCGATCCTATTAGAGCATTATTGTCGTTGCGCGATCGTATTAAAATCAATTCGTGACGCGCATTAATAATAATGCGTTTGTAGTTCTCACAAAATCCCAGCAAATATTTTAGCGGGATGCAAAAATTGAAATGATTTTTCAATATTGACCCATCGCGTCGTTTCAAGCCCCATCCAGCATTCTCCATATTTTTGTCTTCGCTAGATGTCAACGATACATAGTTTTTAAGCGTGCTAGTTATCCCAACGTTTCTGTTGCGATCAATCTCCACGCCATTCAGCTCGTATCGAATCTCATCGAATAAGAACGCCATGCAATTATTTCCCAACACCACCGTTAATGTATCGTTTGGTTTGTTTATCTTCAATTTTCCCTCCACGTAGAGGAAACTTTCACACGGCAATGTGTATAAATCCTGCTGCTGTATGGGTATTCTTATTTCATCGCTGTATCCAAACGTTGAGTTGACATATGGGTTGTATGTGTGAGTCTCGAGCTTGACGATGCGATCGTCAAACGTCGGCTTCCCTCCAATGCTTAGAATGTCAACCATTTTTTTTTTTCAAGTTAACTGTGCACAACGAATCCCAATGATTTCAAAAATGCAATGTTCGCAGCACTGAGCCTCTTCTTTTTAGTATAATCAGACCTGTTGCAGTTGTTGTTGTTGTTGTTGTTGTTGTTGTTGTTGTTGTTGTTGTTGTTGTATACAATTTCGTTTGGAAGAAACGGGTTTCTGGAGTCGTTCAGCACAAGCATCTCTTTCGATCACGTCACACGTATTATCGTCGTCGCCGTCGTACGTGCAATCTGATGGTAATCTCTTCACCTCGAAAATCGAGCAACCGTCCGTCTTGATCCACAACGCGTATCGTTAGATCCGTAATGACCCGTCCGGTGATTGGAAGGTAAATGATCTGCGCGGGCGTTTCCGATATCTTATATCCTGGTGGGACTCTCGGAGAAAATTCATGTATCGCATGTACGCGCTTCCCATTGTTGTACGCGCCAGCGGTTACGCTGCATTCTACGCGAATAATGTTCACGTTCATGATATTAATTGGATCGTCCGATTCATGCCACCGTCCAGGTTCTAATACCCGATTCGTTGAGAATCCCAGTAGCGATCCAATGTTATTGGACTTTGTAAAGTCTATGACGAACGAGCAGTACAGCTCGCTTTTCATGGTGTTGTTGTTGGGGCGCAACACTATAGGATACACATCGTTGTCACCGACATCGGTGCCACCGAGATTTTGAGGATACCGCTCGAGTAATCGCTGCTTCAAATACTTGGCGATAGCGTCTAGTTCGTAGGAGCCGTGTGGAATCGTAATGTATTCATGAGTGGTGTCGATGCTATTGTTGATGTCATAGTTTACAACAAAGTAGAATTTATCGTTGCTCGAGTCGATGTTTGGTATTGTGTGATAAGTTTCAAAGGTTGCTAGACCAAGCTCGTAATCATCGTCGCTCAAATCTATGGGTGGAAAGTAGCTTACCGCGAGGGTGCTACTCTTGCCGGTTAGAGTGAATGTTAACGACATATTCCGAGCTGTACGACTGGACTGGTACTGAATCAGAGTGGTGGGAAGTCAATCCTTAAATTTGATGCCATTCGTTTGTAGAAAGCGTAGACATAGTTGTCCACAATTGCTCTGATCGTACTTCTGATAAGCCGTTCGATTGTATTCGATTTTCACGACATCTTTGTCCAGATATTGTACCAATTCCTTAGGCGGTTGAAGATTTCCAAAGCTGTCGAAATATATAGCTCGACACCCTCTCTTCGCATACGCCACCCAATGAGTCCCCGGCCCCTCGACATTGTCCAAATTTACGATACCGCCCTCGTTTCGACGTACTCCTCCGGCTGGTAGCGCGTTACGCATAAAAACACCTCTAAAGAATGGAATACGCATACGTTTTGCAAACTCCTCCAATTGCGCGTCGGTAGTTACGCCCGCGGGCATTTTTATTTTCTTTTCGACGTTTTTTTTTTTCGTTTCGATATTCCCTGTCCGCGCTTGTATGGTGCGAGATAAAGTCCACGACCTTCCATGGAGCGATTATGACGTTGCATTTCCTGCAGCTGATGTTGCGCCACCTTATTATCGTTTACCGCCTTGGCTATCCCCGCCGCTCCACCAGCTAACGATCCGAGAACACCTAGCAGCGGGAGAAGTGGTAATATACCACCCCGTTTTGCTATCGGAAGAATCCGCTTTTTCGGTGCTCTCTTTGGAATCCTTTTGCGCAATTTTGCTTTCATCCCCATTCCGATTTTCGTCTTGGCCTTCATAGCTGCCCAAATAGCTGTAGCAGCACCTCTTTCGCCCAGAGTCGAGTCACGCGCAACGATGCGTTTTCGCGCTTTGTCAGCGAGTACGTTATCTGCCGCGTGCCTTTCGCCGAGGTCGTTGCTACGTGAATATGCAATATCGTGTTCGCGACACGCTGCGTCCAACGGATTGATACCTTGATCACCTCTAGCCAATCGTTTTGCCAGATGAGTTCCTGGGCCGCAAAACTGGTATCCCGGGATATGTAATTCGATAGGTAGCGCGTTTATCGCCCGATTTAACAAACCACAACCTTTCTTCACTCGCATCGGCGACATTCGCTACAGTTTTTAATCAATGGTGCTGGACCATCGATATGCGTTCGCTGCCAAGGGCGATTATAATGTTCCAGACATCGACGATACTGCTGAACCTCGGAATCGGCTTTTATATGCTCGGGGAGTCTGTCCCACAACTGATCAATGTATCTCTCGAACTCTCGCAGTAGAATAATCTTTGGTATATATTTCAACTGTTCAGAGGTTAAGTCTCGAATATCACAATTATCCGACAGGACCAGAAGCATTTTGAACACTGAGCTGTTTTGCTTCGGCGCGGACCTATAAATAGAACGCGTCACCGCTTCGATGTATCAAAATTATTTTTCGCAGTTTGCGGAGAGGATGCGATTCGTGCGACAGCCTGTGACGATACGCGTGACAAATTTTGACGATAAATCAGGAGTGATGCCCTCGAAAACAAAGCGCAAACATGGTAGCATGCTACCAAACACTATACGGTGTCTCATTTGTGGCCCATCAAATTGTGGAAAGACCAACGTGCTGGTGAGCTTGTTGGAAAGTCCTCACGGCGTTCGCTTCGAGAACGTGTACGTGTATTCCAAGTCGTTGCAACAGCCGAAATACCAGTATTTGGAGAATTTATTGGCTCCGATAGATGAAATTGGCTACTTTACGTTTTCGAATAACAGTGATGACATCCCACCGAGCGAATCGCTTCCGAATTCCATTTTTATCTTTGATGACGTGGCATGCGACAAGCAAGATACGATAAGGGAATACTTTGCAATGGGGCGCCACTCGAACGTTGACTGCTTCTATCTCTGTCAGACGTATGCAAAGATTCCCAAACATCTTATACGCGACAATGCCAATCTGTTGATTCTGTTTAAGCAGGATGGTACCAACTTGAAACATGCGTACGAGGATCACGTAAATACTGATATGTCTTACGAGGATTTCTGCGCTTTGTGTCGTAATTGTTGGCAACGAGAGTATGGTTTCGTGGTAATAGACAAGGATAGCGCGATGTCCAGTGGACGTTATCGAAAGGGATTTAACGAGTTCGCCGTACCGTGAGATGGTCAATTGTCATCAACCTGTCGGTGGGAAAGCAACGTCTGCTGCACAATGATGATTGATATCGATAGTCTGGAGATTAAGGATCGTGAGAAAATAGCGAAGGAAATTGCAAAAACCAGCGAAGCCATTCGCAAGAAACATCAGGCTTTGAAGTCTGGCAAGATGGAGGAAGATATCGCGTTGGAGAGATACTTTAAACCTATCGTCGAACCCTTGAAACATATCGTGGAAAATACCACAGCGGCAGAAGCTGACACATCACCGCTGACGAGCATAGACGTTGAAGAGAATGAAACATTAACGCCTAAAACAAAAATCCAGTCGAAATGGAGCACATCGCGCAAGACAAAGAAGAAACGACACACATCATCGGAATATTCACTCATAACCTCCACACCAGTTCAATCGAAGCGAAAACGACAAAACGATTCCTCGGTTCCTCCCACACCAATAAATACCGATGTACATTCGCTCACAACCATTGATGACGACGTTTTCGAAACTAGTCCAGATGAGTTGTTTGTAACATCTATTAGACAGCAACTTCAAACATCCGAGGGACAAGAAACGTTTCGCAACCATTTCGGTCCGCTGGGGCAAGAATACATGAGCACCATCCTAAGTATGGATAAGGATACAACAATTGACTATGTGTACGGCGTATACTTTGGCAATAGTGGAACGATGCTTGGAGATAAGGCTTTCGATATGGACAAGGATGATAATATAATCATCGGTGGTGTAAAATACAAAGGAACGCCCGGCCTTTACGAACTGATTTTCAAGAGAATTCCCGACGATGCCCTGTACACCGATGCTGATAAACAAAAATACAAAAGTATACTGCTGGCGACGAATGCCTACAGACGCAGTCATTGTGCTCAAAAACCCATATTGGGTAACAAGGGATACAAGTACAAACATGTAATTGCACCACTAGTCCCCCGCGCATCAACGAGTAAAGCAGGAAAAGGTCTAAGGACACCGCTAGCGATGATGGTAAACGACAACAAGATCGATTACGTGCACTGGGACGATCCCAACGAGTTGGTGGATCGATTGCGTTTGCTTGAAGCGTCGCGACAGGCGGGTAACAACTCCCACGATCCCGAAATTCTATCGATTATCGAGGAACTCCGCGAGGTAGGCCTCATTATAAATTAAACCACACGTCGATGATTTGCACTGTATGCATCGAGATGCCGATCAACAAATTTGGAGTATCGCTCGAGAAGAGTGGAGCAGCTAGAATGGACTATTACAAATGTAGCGGCATGCTTCGAAATTATATGCGAGATAACGCTCTTTGTGTGGACGGTGCCGACTTTGATGCAAAATCATGCAAGATACGACGCGTAGCTCAGCCGGTGGCTGACAGCGATGCCGTCAATAAACTATACATGGAAAAGAGCATTAAACTTTTGAGAGAGCAGCAGGAAGAATTAGAGAGGAAGCTGGTCGTGTTTCAAAGAGATATGCTGACGTTGCAAAACAGCGTTAAAAAGATATCGCAGGCGTCAAATTCAATCCCACAGCAGCGCTGCGAAGGAGAATCATACGAGGCGGCTGAACTTGTCCCCGGGCCGATTGGGAGCACATAATGCATGTACACGATAATTATCGCATCATTCGTGTCAAAGACACCTCTGCGATCAAACATGCAGCCAGTATCGAAATCCATGAGTAAAAAAAACCATGGTCCCAAGAAGCGACAACTTGTTGAGGAATTGCATGCTCCAGCTCGAAGACATTTCCCGCGGAGGCGCGTCATAGTGCATGGATACGACGATCTGTGGCAAGCTGACGTTGTAGAAATGCGTCCATACTCGCGATTCAACCAAGGCCACCACTACATACTCACCGTTATCGATGTGTTGAGCAAGTATGCATGGGCGGTGCCGCTCAAGACTAAAAGTGGTGCTGAGGTGACTAAAGCGTTTGCAAAGATATTTAGAGATCGATATCCGAAAAATTTGCAAACCGATCAAGGAAAAGAATTTTACAACGCCGATGTGCAGAAACTCTTGACAAAACATGATATTAATCATTATTCGACGTATTCGGTGATGAAGGCCTCCGTCGTAGAACGTTTCAATCGAACTTTGAAGAACAATATGTGGAAAATGTTTACGCTCAATGGAACCTACAGATGGATCGATTCGCTATCGCGTCTTCTCGCAGAGTATAACGCACGAAAACATAGAACCATCGGAATGCATCCTCGCGATGTTACCGCTGCGATCGCCGACAAGCTGCTATCCACCGTATACAGCAACATAAAGATCGCTGCTCCGGCGAGATTCAAGTTGGGCGAGTTTGTGCGCGTGAGCAAATTTAAAACCATCTTCGATAAAGGCTATACGCCGAATTGGACAACGGAGGTGTTCAAGATAGCCAAAGTACAGGCAACTAATCCCGCGACGTATCTGCTCGTCGATTCCTGTGCAAAACCTGTTGCCGGAGGATTCTATGAACACGAGCTGCAACGCGTCACCGATCCTGATGTATATCTGGTGGAAAAAGTGTTGCGTAGGAAGGGGGATAAGGTATACGTCAAGTGGCTGGGGTTTGATAAATCACACAATTCTTGGATAAATAAAAATAATGTATTGTAACATAATAATACATGATTCAATAAATACAATGATATATATATATGTAAATGAGTGAACAATTTTTTTTATTTTTACACATTAATTCCACCATTTATAATTTCTATGCATGAGTGAACAATTTTATATTACACAATTCCACTATTTATAATAAATACAATAGTTTTTTACAATGGTATTTTATAATGTCCCCAGGGCAGAGTGTCGGTCGAATCGGGTACGATATGCCGCTTGTCGTCGTACGGACTTAGAGCGATTTTAGATTCCGAAATGGTGTACACTTTGTGCAATTTAGACCGTATGCACGATTGTCTGCGAACCATTTCGATCTCCCTTTGCAAACACTGCGCGTAGTCGTCGAAAGTTATCGTTCTGGCTATGACGTTGGTCTTGACGCCTTTCGCCTTTTTCGTATCTTTTTTGCCGTCTACGCGGAGTGCATACATTTTCGCTCTAAGACCTACGAACTCGGTCATTATCGCACCGTTATTTTCATCCTTCATCAGCCCTGGAACCTTCTTATTTAAGTGGGGCATATTATATGGATTGTTGATAGGATAATCGCTTGTGTCGAATCTATCGATATCGCGTTTCATGGTCTCGTAGATATCGTCGCATCGAATGTGGTAAATGAGACTGTCCGTGTCTGTGTATAGAATTTTACAACTTAGTCCGTGCAGGGGAGACATGTACTCGTGATGAAATTCGTACAAACAAATTTTTGATATGTCCAGAATGCACATACCCACGTATATCGGTTTGTTGAATTTCACCTCGAGTTTTCGCAATTCAACAGCTATTAAATTTTCCGAAAAAACACTTCTGCTATGGAAATTCGGTTTCGCGATCATTGCCTCCGCGCCATATCGCCCTTCCCAATGTGTCAAAAGTTTTACGTCCACGTGATTTCGAACATTTTCCATAGTTTTACCAAATACCGCGTTGTTCATCAATTTGTACAAATTTTTTTCAAAGTCGTTTGTCGCGCCTGTTCTAAACCGTGTATTGAGTTCGATGTAATCGCGGAGCCAGGGAGATTGAGCGAATTGAAGCACGCGGTGTATCTTTGTAATACGAAGACCGTGACGCGTGCACTGCTGCAGGTTGCGGTAATGGATGACGTAACGCTGCTTATCGTATACCGTCGCAAGTAACTTGTCCTGTCTGCTGCCAGGTGGTTTGGCACGCGTCGGGCAGAACGGTAGATCGGCATGAGCGTCGTGCAGACGTTGTGGATATTCCAGATCTACCTCGAGAATGTATCCCGTGGGCGAATCGACCGCGATCGAAGACACGTCAAATTTTTCAACATCTTCGACCCATTGAAATTTAGCATATGGCAGAGGCTGACACATTGCCCATCCATACAAATTGTTCACGTCAAAGTACATCAAGTACGATGACTCTTCCGATGCGTCGTAAGATGGCATGTACTTGTTATTGGCATGTGCGTATCTTCCGGAACATTGACTCAAACCCCCACGTATACCGCGTTCGATAAACATGACCATATCGACGTCGGTGAGCAATTCGAATGTAATTTTGGTATGTTTTAGCATGGCATCCCATGTGAAACCGGGTAAAGTATAATAATGCGCCGAATCTAGTCCGTAACTCTTGATGCAACTTTCGCGAAAATTTTCAAAAATATCTGCCAATAACAACACATCTGTTTTCAAATACAAATCGCTGTATTCGCCCAAGGTTCTAATGCCGAAACGCTGCCAGACAGTCTCGGCGTGCGCGTAATCACTCTCGGATACAGTCTCACCCGTTAACGAACTGTAGAATGATTCGCGCGGTGGTAAGCATGGGTCCTGCAGCTTGTTCGCGCAATCAAGGTATTCGTACGGAAAGACACCCTTTCGCGTCAGTAAATTGAAATCCTCGACGGATAATGTTTCAAACTTGGATCGTAAAATTTTTAATTGATCTGTGCTAAGAAAAGATGCTAATTTGTCGAGACTGGTGTTGAGAAATTTGTACGAATCGATGAATCGCAATTTAATACAATTTCGTGAGTCTGAGTCAGCCGTATCTTCGACATCTTTTGTGAAAGAAATATACTTTTCTTTAGTTATGGGTAATACGTCGACATGACCTTCGAAAGCGGTAGCTATTTCCTCGATAATAAAATGTGAATCGTAGCCTGATAAATTATGAAAAACTATGGGGATGTAAAACGCATTTTTATAATTTAAATTGCACTCCGAATGTGCTGGACCTCTAAACCGCCCGGATAGATGACAATGATCGCGGACTCGTACATCGATAGCCTCGAATGGTTCTTCGCAAATATGACAATGTGTTGCATCGCGAAATGCCATCAACTTTTCGGCGGTTAAATCAAGCATGGGAACATTGCTGGTCAGGATGGGTTTGGCGAAATTTGCAAAATTTTTTAGTTCATCGACGAACCATGAAACGCAATCCGCGTCGCGGCGACATCGATACACCGATAGCGATGTATCGTACGAGCAATGCATGTAATAGGCTATACTATGAACTTCGTGGTGTTGATACGTGTGTAATTTATTATCATCACCCATTCGGTGGCTGTCCCCTGTTTTCTCGATAATGCACTCCAGATCGGCGTACACCACGAAGGGGAGCCGCTCCTTCATGTTGTGGTTGTTGAACCTTAGGAGATTGTTTCCTTCGCTGGGCAGCAGGATGGCGCAGTCGTTCATCTTGCCACAGTCCAGCGAATGAAGCTCCAACTTCTCGGCGGATCCGAAGTAGTGCATGCATCTGTAATAAAACAAAAAAATTTTTTATTTAATTTGTTTCGCGAGACATTTTAACATTTCATATGTTTCTATACGTACCGATCACAGATGAATTTCTTTGTCCTATGTCTGCTCAGCTGCATGCTCACCAGCCGGGACAAGTCCTTGATCCATACAAAGTGTCCTACATCTCCATCATTCGGTATGTAGAGCAGGTTGATGTGCCGATCCCTCTTTTGGCTGGTGAGACGCAGCGGAAAGACCGTCTTCGTCTTCTCCGCCTCGAAGCTATAGATGTTGATCGAGATTTCGTTTAACCGCTCAAACTTCCCAATTTGCTCCAGGGACATTGGAAATTCAATGCCCTGGAGATTTAATACGGAAGCATATGGCGGATATGAACTTGGGCGATCGGCATTTCTTTCCGCAGGATGGAGAGCGGCTACCACTGCCCACGCGAAACACGCATTGTCCGGGGATTGCACACTGATCGTTGCCTTGTTCAGCGATATTTCCCGTGGCAACTTGTGATGGCACCCCGCGCGCAGCGGATTGTACTTATTGACATTGACGGTCAGGTTGAGGATTCGCGTCAATGCCCATCCGCTGTCGCGTTCCTGGAACTCTTCCAGCGATGCCAGGGTGGGTTCGACGACGCATCGCTGGTACCACTCTTGCAGATCGGATGTGTCGAAGAGTTCACAGTTCCGGGTGTTGATGCTTTTGCAAGCATGCTTGTCACCCGCCACAAATTCGCCGTTGAATACAGTGTTCACTTTGAGGTTTCGACGTTTTCTCAAAGCGCCCCGCACGTGCTCCAACACAATGGTCGCCGCATCCTGGAGGAAGTTGCGCGGCTCGATATAGTTCGAATTGAGCACGGCACCGGTTAACACGCGACTATCGAACGCAGTGTCTATTTCGCGCCACAAAAGTCCCGTACTCGAATGTCCAGCACCTTCGCGCACGAAAGGTCCGCGCAACGAATGTTTCAGTCCCTCGAGCCGCGCGATTCGAGCAACCAACGATTGTTGAATACCGATCGATAATCGCGGGCGTTTCACTCGGCTGTGTTCTTCTAAAGATTCGATGCACTCGTTGCACCGTTCTTCCCACGCGAGGTATTCTTCACGCGAACTCAATCGTGCAGATTGATCCCGCAATTGATGTTCTACTTGCGCGAATTCCATCATTGTAAATGGAGTGATTGTAAATGGACTGTATATGTAACGTCTTTTACGCGCAACAGGTTGCAACGATTTGAGACTTTGTGCAGTTCGGAGCGTGCTTTTATGACTGATACCACGATTTGGTATCTCTGTCTAACTCTTTTGGCGTACCCCCTCCCTCGAATGCACCGCATGCAAAAAAAAACGACGATCCGTCCCAACATGGTTCTGTACAGTTTCTGCCGATACAGCATAATTCTTTCTATGATTCACGCGTATGACGAATTAGCGCGCAAAATCATCCGACACAGTTTCTGCTGACACCGCATAATTCTAAGATTCTGCGCTTCCACAGGTATTATATTACATTCAACACGTGTCGAGACTTTTATCCTTGAGGATGGGGATTAAATTACATGCAATCGTGCGATATGCTGCGACTTTAAGATTGAAAAACATTATGGAAAAATTGGTAGCTTTAGAATAAAATGCGGTGGTGGGGGAACCAATTGCACCGCTATTTAAGCCTGTCTCCCGGTCGCTATTCCATCAATCGCTCAGTACCCTCAGTGACTTTCGACGGAACAAATAGTGCTCTGAAAAAAAATGTGCAGTACCAGTGTCGAAGGAAACGTTGAACGTATGAATTATTATGTTCCGATCGTGCGAGATGATGGCGTAGCTCCATGTGGGGATAATACATTTGACAGGTAAGACTTAATTTTCGCATATTCTCAAAATTGTATTCCTGATACGAGTGGACAATTTCATAGCTTTGATTGATCTCTTAGTCCGCGCCGAGGATCGCGTATCATGGTCAGAAGATACGCGTTAACATCCATGGGCAGCAAATATTTGGAAATTGGAATCAACGTAGGACCTATGGCTGATGTTGAAGTTCTTCTCGGCGATAATCATGGGAATCATCTTATATTACCATGGCATACATGGAATGTGCTATTCGACAGCCGTGAAACCATCGAAGAACGTGCACAATTACCTGAACCACACTCGATGTGGTTTGATGATTTAATGGTGGAATTTCTTCGGATCTTTGATTCATCGATTGTAAAGATGATGCGAGCTAATAACTCACTGTATTTCAAACTGAATACAGTATCATTTTTATGTAATCTTGAGCCATGCATAAGCTATGTGTATCCGCGCCTGCATCAAACTGCAGAGGATGTGAGAGTAAAATTTGAAACTTTTGTCAACGTGCTACAGCAGAGCGATGTTGCGTGTGAAACATTAGTTGCGCGCAGCGCTGCTAAAATAATACGTGATAGCGAATATTACGACGAGGATTATCTTGTAGATTGCGAACTGGTAGCATGCGCCATCAATGATATTCTAGCCCATGCTCGTAGGGAAAAAAAATGTTAGATTGTATTGTTTTAATTTTATAATAAATTTCTTAAACCTATATTATTTCTCCATTTATTTACCCGTCTTTCTCCTCGCCACATAATTTTAAGATTTGCTGACGTCGCATAATTATATTACATTCTTCGCGCCGCCAAAATGATGTCATCGCACGCGGCTGCTCCAGAGGAGTCAAGTTACACACGATCGCGCGATACGCTGCGATGCTAAGATTTAAAATCATTTTGAAAATTTTTAGAACGAAAGCGATTGTACCGCTATGTAGTGCTGTCTCTCTCTCGAATTTAGCTTTAAAAGTGATGCTCTCTCTTTCCCACCCTCCGAATTTAGATTTAAAGTAATGCTCTCTCTCTTTCCCTCCTCCGAATTTAGCTTTAAAGTAATGCTCTCTCTTTCCGTCCCGAAGACGTGGTTCGTAAAAGAAAAGAACATCGATCTTTCCCGACATCGTCCGAAACAATTTCGGATAAAAAATAAATTATTAAACAATTTCCGACGCATGTTGGTTTGGAAAAAATCCTGGGGGCCGCCCCCTCCCTGGGTTAGGTCTGAAAAAATTTTCGAGGTGGGCCAACGTCTGAAAAAGACTTTTCGGGGGTGGGCCTCTCCCTTTGAAAAATTTCGAGGACGGTGGGTCAGGTCTCCGCGGCTGCTCGGCCCGGACTGATCCCCTCCGCGGTTGCGGCTTCCCCCACTCCGCGGCTCGTGCGCGCGCAACCGCTCTTCCACTCCCCGCAGACCCCGCGCCCATGTTTCTCTCCGCCGCGCTCCCCCGCGCGCCCTCACTTCCCCCCGCCCCCGCGTTCCCTCAGAGGACCAGAGTTAGAATCCCCATAGCCTTACTACTTATGTTAACCATGCTAATATATTGATAGTGCACCACTCGTGCTCAAAGTAATAAAGTCCTTGGCTTTAAATCACGCTTCGAATTATTATAAATATCCTTTGGTTACGAAAGCTCCAAATCTAAACAGGCTACTGCAACAGCTGATTTCAGTTCGTGAACGCGAGAGTTCCTACAGTGTTTACAAACATATATTTGCATGGGCCGTGTACACCCATATGTCTAGACATATTTCGCGGAAATATTACGTGTGACTTCCTATATAAATGCAACGGTAATCCAATTAAAAAGCCAAAACAAACAAAGTGCTCTAACGGGCGTCACCTCCGGAGTGATTACCATTTAAACTTTCCCTGGTCGTTCAGTGCTACGAATCTGGCATTCGCGCCAGAATCCTAACTCTCCGCAGTGCCACGAATCTGGCATTCGCGCCTGCATCCTAACTCTCCGCAGTGCCACGAATCTGGCATTCGCGCCTGAATCCTAACTCTCCGCAGTGCCACGAATCTGGCATTCGAGCCTGCATTCCCTCAAACTATTCAGTGCCACGAATCTGGCATTCGCGCCTGAATCCAAACTCGCGCCCGCGTTCCCTTCAATAATTCCCCGTCTATGCCATCGTCCCCAGCGGCCTCCACCCGGGACGTGACAAGAGAACTAAAAAATGTTGAGAATAGTGCGATTTATTTAGAGATAAAGAATTGAGGCGATACAATAGATACGTAACAGTTTCGGCGAATATAGTCGAGTTATTTACTGTGCTGTGTAACTGAGCACTCGGGTTGGTCACGAGAGCGCGAGTGTGTATGAATTTATACGAGGTGTTGTGGGAAGAGTATGTATGTATGATGTCGCGAAAAGTAAATAGGAAGTCCATCAGCTGTTCGAGAATGTTCAAGTTGTCTTGCGATTGATGTGAAGAAGAGAAAAAGAGAAGGAAAGAGAATGAGAAAGAAAGAGATTGATAGAGAGAGAGAGAGTGAGGGGGGGGGGAGAGAGATGGTTCTGCCGAGACACTATTTATATTCTATTTTTATATTTTTTCTTTTTTATATTTCTATTTTTTAATTAATGGAACAATATATAATCATTTTACATATATTACAATCTATTTACTTGTCTGTCTGCCTCCTTCACTCCTCACCAATTTCTATCGACTCTGCATAATTCTTTCTATGATTCTCGCCTCCAATTGTAAAGACGACACTACATAAGAAGTCTTTGTATTTCAAACTGAATACAGTATCATTTTTATTTAATCTTAAGCCATGTATAAGCTACATATGTGTATCCGCGGCTGCATCAAACTGCAGAAGATGTGAGGAAAAACTTTAAAACTTTTGTTAACGTGTTGTAACAGAGCGATGCTGCCTGCTAAACATTAGATACGCGTCCTGCTGCTAAAATCATACGTGATGGCGAATATTACGATGAGGATTATCTTATAGATTGCGAACTGGTAGCATGTGCCATCAATGATATTCTAGCTAATGCTCGTAGGAAAAAAATGTTAAATTATATTACATTTCTATTTATATTTTTATATTCTTTTAATTTTAAATAAATCTCTTAATCATATTATTTCTCCATTTCATTTACCCGTCTTCCTTCTCGCCACATAATTTTAAGATTTGCTGACGTCGCATAATTCTATTTCATTCTTCGCGCCGCCAAATGACGTCATCCCGCGCGACTGCTCCAGGGGAGTCAAGTTACACACGATCGCGCGATACGCTGCGACGTTAAATCGGAACGCTCTAGAATACTGGTAGCTTTAGAATGAATGCTGCATAATGGTTTGGTAGATCGCTGGTTAAAAATTTTAGAATATCTGCGAGTGTACCGCTATGTAGTGCTGTCTCTCTCTCTCGAATTTAGCTTTAAAAGTGATGCTCTCTCTTTCCCACCCTCCGAATTTAGATTTATAACGAAGTATTGCTCTCTCTCTCTCTCTCTGTCTCTCTCTCTCTTTCCGTCCCGAAGACGTGGTTCGTAAAAGAAAAGAACGTCGATCTTTCCCGACATTGCCCGACATCATCCGATAAAAAATAATGGATTATGCTTGGTGACGCTCGGTATATGTACCATTCATTAAAGACTAATGTCAGAGAGTGGGCGTTGGGGGAGTTGGTTAGGCGGCTGACTCGTAACGCGGAGGTCTTGGGTTCGAGCCCCGTCGCCCGAGATTCAGTTTTTCGATTATTCTTAATATCTTAAATTAATATTTCCTTCCTTACCGACTGTGGTTGGTACCACGCTCCAGAGGTAGCAGCAATTCATACCCGCGGTTCCTCCTCGATGCGGTTCGGTATCGATTGATATCTTCTGCTCTCGCGCTATACCCCCACCACTTCGCCATCTGTATGACGTCATCCGCCGCGCGCCCGCCGCCTGCGGGAATTTTCCGCCGACTTTTGAAACTCAAATTTGAGATTCAAGGTCGGAGGAGGGGTGGGGGAAATGGCCTTGAAACTCAAATTTGCGTTAGAACTGTCCTAGTCTTGCTACTAAATAACATATACAAAAGAAACGTATATACATATGTACATGCAAAAAATACAAACATACAAGCATTCTATAAAATGGGATTCTCGAGGGACTCGTCGGGCTCAAGCTCGACCTCGGGGATTCGATAATGCCCCCACGGAAGGGTGCTGACCCGATCGGTTAAAATATATCGCTTGTCGTCGAACGGGCTGAGAGCGTTCTTTTCTTGAATCACGGTATACACATCGTGCTCTTTGGAGCGTATATTGTTCTGCCGAACTGATTTTTCGATAAGATCATGAAGACAACGAATGTAATCATCGAATTGTATATCGTTCGCGACTACATGTCTCCGCACACCCTTCACTTTCTTAGTCTCACTCGTAGACCCCACTGCAGCGTTAAACGTTCTAGTCGCGTACATCTTAGATCGTAGTCCGACGAACTCGGTCATCAAGGTGTCGTTGTTCTCATCTTTCATGAGTCCCGGCACCTTTTTGTTTACGCGGGGCATACCGTACGGATTGTCCACCGCGTAATCACTCGTATCGAATCGGACAACGTCACACTTCATCTTTTCGTACATATCAGCGCATTTCACACTATACATTAAACTGTCAGTGTCGGTGTACAGGACCTTACACCGATCACCGAACTCCGCACGCATATACGCATAATGGAACTCGTACAGGCATTCTTTCGATACGTCCAGTACACTCATCCCCACGTATATCGGCTTGTCGAACTTCACTTTGAGTTTGCGCATTTCGATGGCCACTAACTGCTCGGAGAAAATCGTCCGACTGTGAAAGTTTGGTTTCGCGATCAGCGCTTCCGCACCGTAACGAACGTCCCACCGCGTCACCAGTCGCACGTCTACGCGATTCCGCACATTTTCCATTGTCTTTCCGTACACCACATTGTTCATTAATTTATATAGAGTCTTTTGAAATTCACTCGTGGCTCGCGTCCTCAAATCGGTGTTCAATCGAATGTAGTCGCGCAACCAATGCGACTGATCGAATCGTAACACCCGATGAATTCGCGTCACGCGTAAACCGTGTCGGACGCACTGTTTCAGGTAGCGATAATGGATGACGTATCGCTCCTTATCGTCGAGCGTGGCAAGCAGCTTAGTCTGTTTTCCTCCTGGCGCGTGCTCGCGCACCGGGCAGAATGGAAGGTCGGCGTGGGCGTCGTGGATCTCCTTGGGATATTCGATGTCTACCTCCAGCAGGTATCCCTCAGATTCCTCGGAGTCCTCGCCGTCGGGTAGGGATGATACGTCGAGCGCGGCCACTGTCGCATCGTTCAGCCATCGAAACCCTCCTTTCGGCATAGCCCGCGACATCGCCCAGCCGTACAAGTTGTTGACGTCGAAGTACATTAGATACGTCGATGCCTTCGACTCGTCGTACATCCCTGCAGGCAGGTGCTTGTTGTTGGCTCGCGCGTACCTGTGCGAGCACTGGCTCAGACCGCTGCGTATGCCACGCTCCACGAACAGTAACATGTCCACGTCCGTCAGAAGCTCTAATCGTACGCTGGTGTACTTGAGCATCGCGTCCCACGTGAAACTTGGTAGCGTGCAATAATGCGCGGGATCCAGATCGTAACTCGCGATACAGTCGGTGCGGAAACTTTCGAATACGTCGGCGAGTAACAGCACATCTGTTTTCAAATACAAATCACTGTACTCGCCCAATGTCTGTACGCGAAAAGAGTTCCACACGTTCTGACCTCAACAGCGTATAAACGGCTCACGATAGGAATTCGCATTGGCATGGATTCGTGCCGCGTCGAGATCACCATAGTCGACAATAAAGGTGGCGAGTTGAGCTTCTCAATGTCTACGTGGAAGCTCCTACTGCAAAATATGACTGACATTCTTAAAAAATTACGCGACAACGTAACAACACCCCAGACCCACATCGAAATTGATCATTTGCGAATCGAATTCACGCGCATGCACAATGATCAACTCGTCAAAATCACCGATAATCGCGTTACCTTATACATGACGGAAGTCACGATGCGAAAACTGTTCGCGTATGAACATTGCATCGATCATATGTTCACTTGGTTGACCGAAAATATATACGCTGTAGCTAGTAAATATACCGCGTTCGTAAACGTTCTACGTAGCGCTACCGCACCAACAGATTATATAAAATTAATTTCCGAAAGCGATCACTTTGAACAACATTCTTTGATTGATTGCGAATTGTTAGCGTTAGGAATGCAATCCATGTTGCGCGATGTAAATCATGTACCACTATAGTACGCGTATATGTTTTAATAAATGGATAATTTTCACGTTAATACCTGTAACGATTCATTTAAACGTTGCTTTTATACAGATTCACGTACACGTGCACGTCAATGTATGAATATATATTGCAGCATTGATGGCGATGATCATCGAATTCTCTCTATCGCTCTTTCTCTCATGCACCTCAATCGAGTAACGTAAAGTCGCACTAACTCGTTGCGTTACCACGTGTATCGGATTCCCCCGTTCGCGATAAGGGCATTCGCATCCGTCACGGCGGTCCCAATCTTTGAAATATTCGAAACGAAACTCGAATAACTATCGCTCTATGTTTTCGTAGGCGGATGTTTACGCGAACGCAATGCCCCATTCTTACATGATGATCATGGGGCAGCTGTACTGTTTAGATTAATAAATCTCGCATAGTTATCGCTTCGCGTTGTGTCAGAGGGTGTCGAATTACAGCATCTGCGGAGCACGCACGTACGCGCCTCGACGCGTTACATCCTGTCGCGCGTCATGATTCCTTATCTTTCGGAAGACTTCTTGCCGTATTATGAATTGATCTCGAATAGTTATTTCATTCAAAATACGTTGGGCGATACCCGAATAATTATCGCTCTGACGGTGTCGAATTACATTTCGTCGGCGGATGTTTATACTAGGGCGACGTTGCATTCTTTCGTGAGACGGTTGGGCTATTTAGATTAATCGATCTCGAATAATTATCGCGATAAAGCGTCGAATCGTCGGCGGATGTTTATACGAGGGCGACGTTGCATTCTTTCGTGAGGCGATTGGGCTATTTAGATTAATTAATCTCGAATAGGTATCGGTGTCGAATTACAGCATCCGCGTTACACCCTTTCGCGCCTTATCTTTCGCGCATTCGCACCGATCCCCGCGCGGGTTAAAATTTTGAAAATTGACTCCCTCCCCTGTGACGTCATCCCCCCTCGCCCTAGGTACGGTACCCCCCTCCATACCTCGCCGCCGCGCCATCGGTCCGGTACCCCCCTCCATACCTCGCCCCCGCGCCCTCGGTCCGGTACCCCCCGCCCCGCCTCACCCCCTCGCCACCCGTATCCAGAATCGGCATAGCTTACCTACTATCATAGAAGTATCACAAATGGATTACTAGTATTTTTCTGATGAAAATGACACACAAACTTGATAAAATCCTGATTATTTTTAATGACTGTAATGGTAAGTACTTGGAGTAAAGTAATTGAGGAAAGTAACGAAGAGTACCTGAATTCTACGTGAACTGACACGGAACTGCTGTGTGCCCAAATCTTAACGTAAGCGATACCTACGCTCGTGTACTTACATCTTAGATGTTTTTTATAATTTTTAAATCCATTCAATAGTTAATGAGGACAGAGCTAATCAATTTGTAATGAAACGCCGGACTATTTCAGGGATTTAGGGGCTTCGGTTCCCATAAACTACGAATATAAATTTTACAAAAACGTTTCAATTCATTATTTTCAATGATTTTTACGAGTCGTAGGATGGGCACCGTCTATTTAAACACGTGCGATGTGTCGAGATTTGCGGGAATGTTAGTGATAGTGTCAATTTTTAATATTTTTCGGCGTACTTTCATCTTCCAATTTATAGTTTTTATAAGCTCTCAAGAAGTGCCATATTGCAGCGCCATATAGGCTCCTGATCTCCGAAATAGATTTTCAGAATGAAATCCAGCGTGAGTGGTTGACAAACCGAGCCAAAGCGTAGCTTAGCGAAAGCCCGCCCTCTGTGTTAAAGGGGTAGACACGAGTAATGCAGCGCGCTATATACCGACACAATCTGGCCCGAAACATGGGTTTGGGAAATTACGTTGTTTGTCCTTATATTAGCAGATTTTGGGCTGGGTGAGGTCCCATTCGAAAGACGAAGGTTCAGTGCAGCGCACTCTGCTCATGGTTCGACGAGATTATGTTGATATCTAATAATATGAGTGTTCAAAGTAGAGCAAAAGTCGACAAAATACACCCGTAAGAATCTAAGAATTTTTAGGTCACTAAAAGAAAGTCGGTGTGAAGATACATGAAAGATGTGTCTACAAAATTCAATAGATGAATCAATAGATGGCGCTGCAATCGGCTGTTAATTTCGACCAGTCTCATCGGAAATGGGACAGACTGTGTATGCACCGGGCAATTGCAGAAAAGCCTTTGTACAAGAACTTGAATGCCTTTTTAAAAAACTAAAGTTAGACGACCCCAATAATTACTATATTCTCGCAGGTGACCTCAACGCCAAGCACGCTTCTTGGGGCAATGAAATTGCCAATGCGAGAGGGAACTACCTCTCCCAATGGCTCTCTTCTAATGAAATTGAATTGAAAATAGTACTAAGAGGTTCCTCCTCGCCCTCCTTCCCTAAGAGCGGAGCTTACATAGACCTATGTTTAGCAGACAGCAGGATTTCGTTTCATGACCTAGTACAGGGTTGGCTAACTGGCGACACACGAGTTGCCGGGGGCTCCTCCGCCTTGCGGCCACGCTGAACGGCCCCCTCCATACCTACTAAACATTGACGATCGTAGTCGAATTCGTTCCTCCCTACATAGACATAAATATATTCGATTGCTACGGCCGGCCACGGCCATACGTTTACATATAATTATAATTAATACGACAATACGAACTGATATATACTTACTTTTACTCGTCTCTGTGAATGTCTCTGTGTTGGTTTTCTTTTTTTAAAATTTTAAGATATCCTTTCTCAAAGCAAAAGATCGCTCCAAACATTTCCCCATACTTAACCAACGTACGTTACTATGTAAATGCAAATGGCCGTACGCAGCATTTACATCTTCCAAAAAATTTTGAAATTTGCGGTGGGAGAGAGCCCTGTTTCCTCCTCTAATTAAATTTGTAACTTTGGTTACAAATTGCATCGTAGCATTCAATGTTAAAATTTTACCGCACCGTGCCTCTTGATGTATGATGCAGTGAAAAGTTGGACAAGAAACTCCATTATTTCTTAAATGCACTTTTAATCCGTTCTTTGAACCTACCATGGCTTTCGCACCATCGGTAACAATAGCACTACACTTTGTAAATCCTCCATATTTTACAATTTGTTTATTTACACTTGACTTGTGTAATTTGCAAGCAGATCCGTTCGTACTCGCCAGAAATGAATATGGACAGGAGTTTTTTAAATTACTATCAGAAGAAAAGTATCCGAAATTGGTGGATTTGGGTTTAAAAATTTCATCAATGTTTGGTTCTACATACAGATGCGAAAGTGCGTTTTCCGTTATGAAAAATATAAAAAGTAAATATTGGTCAAGATTAGCGGACCATTCATTATCTTCGCTGTTAAGGACAGCCATAACAAAAATTGATGTGGATATACCATCCCTTGTCAATAATATGACGTGGCCTCAATGTGCACGTTCACATTCATAGACACGAGTAAAAGTAAGTATATATCAGTTCGTATTGTCGTATTAATTATAATTATATGTAAACGTATGGCTGTGGCCGGCCGTAGCAATCGAATGAAATTATGTCTGTGTAGGGACGGACGAATTCGACTGCGATCGTCAATCTTTAGTAGGTAAGGAGGGGGCCGTTCAGCGCGGCCGCAAGGCTAAGGAGCCCCCGCAAACTCGTGAGTCGCCAGTTAGTCAACCCTGACCTAGTAGACAAAAAAATTGAATGCGTTGATTATGACAGCGACCACAAAGCACTCCAAATGTGTATCTCCATCAATCGCTTCCCGCTCTTATCCTTTATAAAAGCCGAAAGCCCCTCTATGAGGAACTTTAATAAGGCAGACTGGAGTAGTTTCTCTGAATTTATCCTATCCAGCACGGTTATCCATATCCCTAATAATAGAAACCTCACTCCTCAAGAAATTGACGAACACATCAAAACGATTAACCATAACATTTATCAAGCCATTGATCACTCGGTGCTAGTTTATGATTCAAACGTTAACCTCACTGACAAATTCATCAATCCCAACATAATAAAACTTCGAAAACACAAAAGCTTCCTAATAACTTTAATCAATAATCTGTCCAGGAATAGAGACAACTCAGAAACCATTCTAAATCTAATAAAATCTCTTAAGAAAACCTTAAAAAACACAAGAAATAAGATCAAACTTGTCTTCCAGGATTCGGTAAATAAATACTGGAGTAAACAAGTAGTAAAAATATCCACAAAAGACAATAAAAACCTATTCCCGAGTATAAATAGGTTATACCGACGGAAAGACCACGACACCATGGATACGCTCAAAATCCCAATTAGCGCATCAAAACTGCTCCGCGATTCAAACATTAACACGACAGTCTTGTTAACCGACGACGACCAAAACTTCATAATTGAAGATCCAATTCACAAATTAAATGTAATAGGAACTCACTTTCAAGCAGTTCACACTCAAAATAGCGATCTAGGAAAAAGCCATTTAAATAGTATTATAAAAACAAAAATCGACTCCTTCAGAGAAGAATTAGCAACAGACACCAGAAACAACACAACAGTTTGCACTTTTTCAGACAACAACACAGCAGAGAATCCAAACCCCGAATTAACACCTCTTAATTTCTTCACTGATTCAGCGCATCTATCACTAATCCTCCGTAAACTCAACAATAAAAAATCCTCGAGTTTTGATAAAATTCCCAATATCTGCTTAAAGAAACTTCCTTTTTACTATATTTCACTTCTCGCAATCATATTCAACAACTGCCTAAATCTGGCCTATTTTCCCCAGTATTGGAAAACAGCTAAGGTTATTACAATCAAGAAAAAGGGCAAGGATAGTAGCAATCCAGCCAGCTACCGCCCTATTAGTCTATTACCCAACATCAGCAAAGTATTCGAATCAATATTAAATTCGGCACTGAATGACCATTGTGAGAAAAATAACATCATTCCAGAGCAACAGTTCGGTTTCAAACACGAGCACTCCACAATATACGCGTTATCCAAATTCACCGCGGACCTATGCTGGTACAGGAACGCAGGCGAGTGCATAGAAGCGTGCTTGGTGGATCTGGAGAAAGCTTTTGATACCGTATGGCTCGACGGCCTCTTTTATAAGATGTTAGAAAAAAAATTTCCAGTGCATCTCGTGAAAATTCTCTGGAATTCTCTCCACAACAAGCAATTCTACGACTCTGAGGGTGATCTAGTTTCCTCGAAAGCCTTCTCCGTAGAGAACGGGCTCCAACGGGGAACGGTAAACTCCCCCATCCTGTTCAACATTTTCATGTCTGACTTACTACATCTATTTAACTTGAACAAAGGTAAAAAAAAGCACGCCCTCGCGTTCGCGGATGACCTGCTACTATATATTAACGGGAAATACCCGACAACTATCCAAAAACAGTTACAAGAATTATTTAACAAGATAGCTGACTATTTTCAAACATGGAAACTCAAAATAAATGAGGATAAGTGTGAAACAATTCTGTTCAGACCTTATATCTCCAAAAACTCAGACGCCAATCATAATGTCAAAGCTTTCGCACAGAAATTCTCGTTAAAAACAACTCATGACCCTAATTTGTAAATACCCCACAAAGGCATGGTCCGATATTTAGGAGTCCACATTGATTTCAGCCTCACTTAATCACATGTAAAAATTCAGCTTCAAAAAGCACAAAAAGCTTTCCACGCAAACAAAAAGCTCTTTTACGCTAGAGACCTTCACAAAACAGTCAAAATCCTATGCTATAAGCTGCTGATAAGACCCATACTAACATATGGTTGTCAAATCTGGTTTAACCTAAATGCAAGTAATGGAGGGTCTAAGACTTTTTGAACGTAAATGCATCCGAGTCTGCCTCGGCAAATACAGGTCACTCGAATCAAATTTTACCAAATATATTAACACTCAGAAACTATACAATGAAGCGAATCTGGTTAGAATTGACATATTTATATTAAAACTGATTAGAGATCACTGGGCCAGAATCACCCAAATTGACTCGAACTCCCTAATAAATCACTCTGTCTTTCCGAACCCGCTATACTTCGAAAATACAAGGCTATCCGGTTACGTTCCTCCTCAGGCATTCCCATATCTGGACTCAATAGAGTTAACCCAAAACAATAGATTGATCCCAATTATTTACCACATAAATAGAAAAGCTAACAACAAAAAGATATTATATAACTCAAATGTCAAGGCTGGTGACACCTGCCTGAGATTCTTGTATAAACTTTCCAAATGGGACAAAAAATTAAACCACAAGAAATACGCAGAAAAATATTGGTGGCTACAATAAAAGAGCCCCATCTAAAAACCACTCTATATAATTGCTCTAATGTGCCTCTCGCTGCCATTGGAACGAGTGCGTGTGGTAATTTCAAAGATCCGCGTGATTCATATCTCGTCCTTGTTTAGTCGAGTAAATAACACTTTGACATGCTTATTTTTTAACATAGGAAACATTGTACACTTTTATATAGAGGTAGAAATTTAGATTAAATAGCGTATACATAAGCTTATTAATAAGGATCTGAAGCATTAACAAAGATAACACCAATAGTATGTAATGTGTGAATGGAATGTACATAGGTTTGATTGAATGTGTGAATGGCTATTGTACATATGAATGATTGGCAGAGCGTTTGTAAATAGTTAAGTTGAGTGAACTTATCTACTCACTTGAAAGACGTTAGCTATTATCCGGTTGTGATCGAAATTATGTACCTGATAAATTTAAGCACCGTCCATTACACGGCTGTGACCGACCACCCTTGTATTATTGTACTTCACAAGATTTTCTCTGCAGTATAGTTTTAAGTACCTTTCTATACATATCATCCCTCATTTCTTTACTCAATAATGTATAAAGCCAAACTCATAATAACCAAAGAAATTATAGCCAAAGCTCGCACTAATTGTAATTGTACAATCCCACTAAATCCAAAGAGGCTGTGCGTACCCAATCTATAGGGTCTTTAGTCTATAAGTTAAATGAAAGACTGTAATCCTTTATACGTTAAGGATCGAAACCTCATCATTGTAATAACATCTGTGGTACTAATAAACGTGTTTTAAAAAAAAAAAAAAAGGGCAGGGGCCGTCAGCTATATAGCCCTACTGATGAGTCTGGCTGACGGTCCCAAGACGAAACGCACCTCTTCTTCTTTTCCTCCTCGATCCTGACAAAGCCAATCCACCTGCCCCGCACAGTTTTACTCAATTGCGGCGTAACCCGGCCGGCCTTAGGGCGCGACGGTACGTTGGAGGCGACGGGGCAAGAACTCCCTTATTATTGTCATTGTCCTAAAGACCTCCACCCAGGACGTGACACCTTTAATAATTTTTAATTTGATCCGATTTATATTAAGTTTTTTTATGGGGATTTCAGAAAACTCTAGCGAAGCTGCAAAGTGTATGTTTAAAAAAAAGCTTATGTTTAAAAATTGAAGTTAAATCACGACCGAGATTGTGATTTTTTTAACTTGAGTGAATTGTTTACTATGATCGTAATTCTTGATCTTGATTGAATTATTTTTTATAAAATACTTCAATATGACTTGTGTTACAGTCAAAGCGTGCTAATTCAGCGAATATATAGAATATACATTCATAAATAGTCAATGTATGCACGCACTGATTTGATTGGTTAAAGTATTCATTGGTTTAAAATATACAACTGAGATTCTATTAAAACAGTCAGGACTTGAGAATGTTTCGAGAGAAAGTAGAAGTTGGGGTTATGTGGCGCGAGCAAAGAGCAGTTATACTCTTCACTAATCAGAAGCGATCACGGATCACTGTTCTGTCGGCACCAATCAGAAGCGATCACGAAAATCACGGATCACTGTGAAAAATCACCGTGATTGGGAACGAACGTGATCGGATCACTCGTGATTCACAAATCACGGTTCTAGCCAACACTAACACTAACCCAGATAGCACAGAGACGTCTCAGTGACATCTTTCGGACGTCTGCGCCAGACGTTCCCGTCGTCTGTGAGACGTCTTGAATGTCGCAGCTAGGTCTGGGTTTGGTCTTCTGCCCGGCTGTTGTTACAAAATAGTACGCCTTCAAGACGTCTTTAAAGTCGTCTCAAAGACGTTTAATGGACGTCTTCAAGACATTTTTAAAGCCGTTTCAAAGACGTCTTTAAAGCCGTTTCAAATATGTTTAACGGACGCCATTCAGACGGTTGAAAAAGCGTTTAAAAGACGTTACTGAGACATCTTTATTAGGCCTAAATTGGGTCGGATACAGCTCTTAAAAAGACAATATTAGGACGTACTTGAGACGTTATTATCAGATCTAAATTAATTAGATCAAATGCAGGTTTGTAGATTAGGAAACATCTAAATGAAAAATGATTAGAAAACGTATTTAAAGCGTTTGTCGATATAGGAATTAGATTTAATACAAATCTAACAGAGGAAATGGTGTGAAAAATAAAATAGAGTTTAATAAAATATGTATTTAACAGTTACTTTTATTCGTATTATTATTACATATGTTTAGTAAACGATCATCTACCGCATTATTATGTGTTTACAGAAGTATTAACGAGGAACTAATAACTATATAAATATACTCATACAATACTTAAAACTACAAATAAAGTATTACAAATGCAGACATGGATGGCTACGGTTCTGCCCCGCCAGACTCTGCTTCCCAGATTTGACTAGCAGGGTATAATGTTGTATCGACTATATGTTGTATTTGACATATTATGACGTGGAAGCGGGTGGTTCTCAAACGGAGTACACAGTCTGTTTTTGTATGCAATAATAATAAACTATATTAAACATAATAAATAGTACAAAAGTATAATGCCTTATCACACATCACAGTAGCCTACTCTGTTAGAGCAGCGCCATCCGCTAATACATACATTCAGAATACAAGCATGCGCACAACACGCATAAAACAAACTAAATAGTAAACGTTTTTCATTGTACCTTAACATTTATAGACACATCGTATTATGTATACATATTTGTTATCAGATTATTAATGCTTATGTAAGAATTATGAATACAGGATATATGTAGTTTGAATAAATAGTACACGTTAGAATACACAGACTATATACGAAGTATATATACAGAGAATATACAGAATATGTGTACAGCTTGTCCCACGGATTTTGTGAGTTTATAATTACAAGTGTTTCGTTAACAATTTTGTTGCGTCGCGGACTAACGTTGCGAAGAGCTACAGGGGTTCTTGAGTAATTTATTGCGTGGTTTATGTAGTACTAGCAAAATACCGCGGTATGCTTCGGTACGGCATCAATCAGACTTTCCGTTCTCATTTACTTTACCATTTAATTTTAAGCCTCTAGCCCATAGCAGTCCCATTAAAACAAAGATTCTTCAGGCATATGGTCCATCGAAATCGGTTCAGTAGTTTTTGAGAAAAATCATTTTTATATGAACATGAATTCCTATTAACTAAATGAAAAATCATAGCTGGTGGGGGGATTATTTTAAAATTTTTTTCGAAATTTTTCCATCAGAGGCAGGTTTATTTCGAGTCGGTCATTTCGACCGATATTTAAAATATCATGCAAACATAACTTATTAAAATTAGTAAAATGGCATAAATAATACATTATAGTATTATCATTAGCTTCACAACATTCTTTTAAGAACAAATCCCGATATTTATCATAGTCATACACCGTCGCACACGGCAGCGAGAAAAGACTGACGTTACTACACTCCGCGTCAAAATTAAAGGAACACTATATTTTCCCTAAAATTTTGGTCATTTTCAAATGGCTATATCTTTGCGAAAAATGTTCGCAGAAAATATTTAAAAACGCATATTAACGCTTGAAGTTTCTAGTTTTCGAATCAAGCATTCAAAATTTTTTTTCGTCCATTATGATACTGTTTTAAGAAGATGAAGCGCTGGAAATGAGGTTTCAAAAATTTTTGCCTAGTTTGAACATATGCACGGGTCAAAAAATTGAACATGACATTGAACTAACAAAAAAAAACGTGCACCAATCGTTTAAAAGCTTCGAGAACAAGAAAAGGGTTTTGAAAAGACACATAACGTAAAAGAGGTGATCGTTCAATTTTTCAGACTATATCGCATGTTGCAAAATCAAAAATCGGACGTTAAAGAGAAATGTTTGCTCTATAAGAGCTCTTCGTTGGATTTACGGGAAACAAATTTTTTTGGCCCGTGCATACGTTCAAGCTAGGTAAAAATTTCTGAAACTTCGTTTCCCGCGCTTCCGACGCCATCAGCACACGTGCCACTAATTATAAAACATTATGTGCCTACCCACTTCATACATTACACAAATGAAAAATTCGCGCGCAAACCATACGCACTCATGCAAAATCGCAGTATAGGTACATAACAAGTCGAGACATGTCTAAAATGAGAATAGCTCTTGCGGAAAACGGCAACAATGGAAGATTTTCGATCATATTTTAAAACATATGAAATCGTTGATCGAAAAGACCCATGCGCGCCTGCTCCCGGGTGAAGTGTTTCCATGCAAAGTTCCCCCATGCGAAGCTCTCCCGTGTGAGGTGATTCCGTGCGAGAGGATGCCGTGCGAGGGGTTGCTGTGCGAGAGGATGCTGGGCGAGAGGATGCTGGGCGAGAGGATCCTGTGCGAGGTGATCCTGTGCGAGGTCCTCCCGTGCGAGGTGATGTCGTGCCCGATGATGCTGTCCGAGGTGCTCCTAGATATAACTAATGAAAAGACAAAATAAGAATAAAGTGTAAATGTAATATAACTACTCGAATGTGAGCGTTCCTAGAGGAACGCTTACTATTTAGCAAAACAAGATATCAAGTAGCATAAAAAGAGGAAACGTACAGGAAAGTTTTCTATCGGAGGCTGATTTGAGTGCCCCGTGCGAGGTTCTCCGACCGAGGTGGTCCCCTGCAGCGTTCTCCGGGTCGAGGTGCTCCGGTGCGAAGGGATGCCTTCAAGGGTGATGCTCTGCTAGGTGGCCCTCTGCAACGTTCTCCGGGTCGAGGAGCTCCGGTGCGAAGTGATGCCTTCAGGGCTGATGCCGTGCGAGGATTTCCCGTGCGAGAGGATGCCGTGCCGAATGATGCTGTGCGAGCTGCTCCTACATACAACTAATAAAAGGACAAAATTAGAATAAAGAGTAAATGTAAGATAACTACTCGAATGTGAGCATTCCTAGTGGAAGGCTTACTATTTAGCAAAACAAAATATCAATTAGCGTAAAAGGCGGAAACGTACAGGAAAATTTTCTATCGGAGGCTGATTTGGGTGCCCCGTGCGAGGTTCTCCGACCGAGGTGGTCCCCTGCAGCGTTCTCCGGGTCGAGGTGCTCCGGTGCGAAGTGATGCATTCAAGGGTGATGCTCTGCGAGGTTCTCCGACCGAGGTGGTCCCCTGCAACGTTCTCCGGGCCGAGGTGGTCCCCTGCAACGTTCTCCGGGCCGAGGTGCTCCGGTGCGAAGTGATGCCTTCAGGGGTGTGGCCGTGTGAGGTTCTCCCCTGCAACGTTCTCTCGTCGAGGTGTTCCGGTGCGAAGTGATGCCTTCAGGAGTGATGCCGTGAGCGTTTCCCCGTGCCAGGTTCTGCAGTGCGAGGTGCTCCCGTGCGAGGTGATGTCGTACCCGATAATGCTGTACGAGGTGCTCCTAGATATAACTAATGAAAAGACAAAATAAGAATAAAGTGCAAATGTAATATAACTACTCGAATGTGAGCGTTCCTAGAGGAACGCTTACTATTTAGCAGAACAAGATATCAAGTAGCATAAAAAGAGGAAACGTACAGGAAAGTTTTCTATCGAAGGCTCGTTTAAGTGCCCCAGTGCGTGGTTCTCCGTGCACGCTGCTGCCCTGCAACGTTCTCCCGGTCGAGGTGCTCCGGTGCAAAGTGATGCCTTCAGGGGTGAGGCCGTGTGAGGTCCTCCCCTGCAACGTTCTCCCGGTCGAGGTGCTCCGGTGCGTGGTGCTCCCGTGCGTGATGCTCCGGTGAGAGGATCTCCCGCGCGAGGATCTATCCTCCGAAGATCTCCGGTGCGCGGTGCTTCCCTGTGAGGATTTCCCCTGCTCGGTGCTCCCGTGCGAGGATCTATGTTGCGATGATCTCCGGTGCGTGGTGCTCCCGTGCGAGGATCTCCGGTGCGTGATGCTCCCGTGCGAGGATCTCCGGTGCGTGGTGCTCCCGTGCGTGATGCTCCGGTGAGAGGATCTCCTGCGCGAGGATCTATCCTCCCAAGATCTCCGGTGCGCGGTGCTCCCCTGTGAGGATTTCCCCTTCTCAGTGCTTCCGTGCGTGGTGCTCCCGTGCGAGGTTTTCCCCTTTGCGGTGGTCGAAGAAATAGGATCTGAAAATAAGAATTATTTCTGTCGAGGAGATACTATTTAAATACTAACTGATGGGCACATTAAATATGAGTATTTACCCACCTAATAAGGGATTGGTCTTCTTCATTTTAGGTGTCGGTATATTTTTTCCCTTGCTGCCCGAAAGCTTCCTCTTTTGCCCTTTCTTTTTTTCTTTTTCATCTTGTTGGGACAAAAAATTGAGCGCTCTCTGCGCCACTATAGCCTCGGCCTTAGCTGTGTCATAATCATCTGCAGGCACACATTAGTAAGTAATTGGTATACAATTAACCATTAATTAATATAATAAATAGTAATTATTGTGCAAATTTCAATGTACCAAAACTGGCATTTGTAATCATCTTGACCGGAAACTGCGTCCACGAAGCTGCAGGTATCTCGCATTTCCGAATGGCAGTGGCGATACGCTTCTCATTATATGGTGGCCACGAACATCTCCCTGCCTCTAACCATGTCGACGGCACCACCTCGACCCGTCCATCATTGTAGAAGTGGACAACGTTCCAACCGTCCTCCATGATTTTTCTGCATTAATAACTCAATAAGACAAATGTATAGGTCAGTAGTATTCTTACGTTAAGAAGTATAAATATATGAAACAGGGAAAACCTCGAAACCTGGATGATTTGTATGGCTAGAAGTTGGAAAATATAAAAATTGAAAGAGCATTTTGTTAATGTTTCGGAAGAGTCGTATGTAATAAGGGAAATATAATAATTTTGCCTTCTGTTTCTAATTTGACACATTTGTATGATATGTCTGTGACATTAAAAATTTGCAATGGACCTAAATTATCTGCAACGAATATTCCTAAATCTGATGATTTGAATGGATCTGTATAAAAATCTGTTAATGTCAAAAATGGTTTACTAATTATTTTCTGTTTATTATTGGATAAAACTAAGTTGTATATAATAATAATGCTGCCGTTGTCAAGACAGCAGCAGTTATTAGGATTTTTAATTTTTAAAGTATAATCTGGAAATACGATCCTTCTGAATTGATAAGAGTCGCGAACAGTGTCGATTAATGGACCTTCAAAATGTCGATATTTAAAAAAGGGGTATTCTACGTTAGGGTGCAATTTTTCTGGTAAAGTATTTATTTTCTCTGAATGGCGTTTGACTATTTGCTCTAATGGTTGGTGACCCTTCCTAACATACTTCAAAATGCCCTGTAAAAAGTTCTCGAATGGAAAGCAACTGAAGTCGTCAAGCGGGCCATGATTATTTACATCTTGTGTAATATGTAAAAGATTGTGTATATTGTGGGACACGTATTGTGGGCCATATAATTCTATAAATTTCTCAACAAACTTTTGCAACAGGTCAGCTGCGCGATCAATGTAGACAGAGTGTCTTGAATTAGATAAAATAACGGATGCTATGTGTAAATGGAGAAAGCTTCTATATCTTTTCGTAATTATGGTGCGGAATAAAACTACAGGTCCTGTATAGAACAAAAATTGACGAAATTCTGTTGCCTTCCATCTTTTTAAATCATTCAGACTTCGAGGTTGTCTATTAAATTCTACTGGAATACTATTCTGTAAATCTATTAATTTTGCAGATATCTTGGATATTGTTGGTTTTGAATATTTTGTGCGGCGTTTGCCACGACACCATAGCTTGAGAAGTATTGTTTTAATTACGCCGAGACAAATTAAATGCATGTAATCTAGAGGAAAGGAGTTAATCATGTCGACGCCGGGAATATTTTCTATAATTGATGTGCCCTTATGGTGCTCTGTTCCAATTTGTAATCTAAAATCAATATTTGTTCTTAAAGGAATATTATCTGAATCTGGAAAACAAGTTCTACTATCTATACTGTCGCCTTTGATATGGCATTTACTACAAGAATAATAGCCAGTATGACCTTTTGTATACTTAATAAAAGATTTGGCAGGGACATCACAAAGAAATGATTTGATTTTAATACAAAACAGTTGTTCATTAATGGCGATTCTATTGTTAATAAGGTTTATGGCTTCATTGACAAAATCGTGCAGAAAAGAGTTGGCATCTTTGGGTTTCTCATACCCATGGTATATGCCAATCATGGTTATATCTTTAAATCCTGCAATATTGCATAAAATGGGGTACGCCTGGCTACCGGAACTCTTAGAAAGTGGTAGACCGTCAACGTTAATATTAATATAAATTGTATTATTTTGAATGTGAGATACACCGACAGATTTCATTAGTTGTACAATACTATTTTTTAATCCAAAATGATAATAGTGTCACTGTTTTTAAAAGCGTTCTGGCGTCAGATGGCAAATCAAGTGAATATGATTCCTTCAAAATTGAAAGCAAATGGTTAACTGTACTATGAGGAACGTTGCGTTGCAAAGCCCACTGGGCTAGAGAAGAAGAGGAATGACTATTGGCTGGATGTTCTTCTACACGCGATTGACAATTAATATTATTGGCAGAAATATTAAAAGAAAGTTCGGAGCTACTGCCAGACGGAGGATGGATATCAATAGCCGGATCATGAAATGAACTTGTAGAACATGAATCTAAATGACAATTAACATTATTTTCAGAAGTATTAAAAGAAAGTTGGGAGCTACTGCCAGACGGAGGATAGATATCAATAGCCGGATCATGAAATGAACTTGTAGAACATGAATTTAAATGACAATTAACATTATTTTCAGAAGTATTAAAAGAAAGTTGGGAGCTACTGCCAGGCGAAGGATGGATATCAATAGCCGGAGCATGAAATGAACTTGTAGAACGTGAATCTAAATGAGGAGTACCAGTGCCAGGTGAAGCAGAATCATTAGTTTGAAGAAAATCAAGTAAAATTTGGTAATTAGTGGCTGATGATGTGGTGGCGTCTTCCTGAAGGGACTTATCGAATGCTCTTTTAGCACGCATGTAATACTTGTTCAATGGCATTCTATCAGACATTATTGCGAGGAGGAAAAAGTAAAAATATGTAAAGACTGTACTTTAAAAGAAAAAGAGTAGTTTTAGAAATATATAAATGCGGAACTTGCCTCCAAGTAGTAGAAATCACTAATGCACTAAGGAACTACACCAAAGTAATCGCACTTGGAAATACCAAATAAACGGACGCTTCAAATCGCTAGTTCGTACGTGAACGGCGGATCCACGATAACTGCCGTAGCAGAGTTTGCTGTGATGTGGAAGAAGGCACCCTCGCCATCCCCACTCAGTGGCCTCAACCCCCGGTGGAAGCGCCTGTGGTAAAGAAGGGGGGGAGGTGTCCGTCCCCGACTTGAGGCCCCCATACCAACCGCCGCACAGTTGGCTGAATATGCTTCAAGCGCGAAAAAATATTATGTCTCTAGCAGTGTTATTGATTAAGTAATGAAATGTATTTGAATGATAGATATATACATGATATTAGGAGGACAAAAATATAAAATTGTAACTTTATTTACTTACAAAAAATAGTTTTAACTTTAATTTTATTTTATTTGCGGTGTATACATATGTGCTGTATCCTTCTGCTCTTTCTCACTTATAATTGCATCTCAGTAGCAGCTAGTAGCAGCCAATTTTTTTTTAATTTAAAGCTAAAGCTTTGCCCTTTTCAATGCGGTGTCCAGAGAAAACACCGAAATCAATCAAACCTTTGAGTGCCCAAAATGGAGGAAAAGCTTTTAAAGGAATAATCACGTTCAGAGTCACAGTTTTCGCTTGCATATATTGTCTCTAAATGAACTCCAAGGGTGTACATTTTTATTAACTTAAAATTACATAATACTCATTCATACAAATAAAATATTAGACTTTGACTTTATCTATTGGCCTTGCTCCGTATTTAAAACTGTTACTACTATGTAACTATGTACTATGTTACTACTATGTGCAACCAAAACGTATGCCAGCTCTAAACAATGACTTAAAACAACTGACGAACTATTGCAGTAGGTGCGGGGGAGAGGGCTGAGATACTACGAACGATTGGAATGATCATTTCTATCGTGATGTAAGAAATATGGACTAAATTCTTATTTTGATCCGATTCGCCCTGTGATCCGATTCGCCCTGGTCTACCCTATAATAATAGGTAGATGTATATTCATATATTCTATTATTGAAATGTAAATATTATATATTATATTATAGAATTTCTATGTCTTTCGGTTCATGTAACTTATAAAAAAATATTATTTAGGTATTATACTTGACAAGTTCTCTTTTCAGTTCAATACTTCTTATGAAACCATTAGTTACTTATGTCATGATTTTCATACCTCTTATTAAATAAACATATGAAGAATATGATATTATATTGTTAAATAAAACTAGGTAGTACCTAATAGTTTAGTACTTTTCGTTATGTTATGGAAACTTTCTTAATAAACGTTCTAATATAACTTGTTTCCATGGAACTTTTTTTATACAGATTCTAAAATATCTACGTAGGTAAGTATTACAAATAAATAACACATTCAGAATATCAATTTAACTGTAAGAATTATTTAATATTGTTGTAGTACTATCCATTGAATAGTATTCAGTATTTGTTACAACGATTGAGAACTTTTTTAATATTGGTGAACAAAATATCTGTTCCTGTTATAGAAAATTTTTTATTTTGATATATTATAAGTTCCATTCCAACTAGAACCTTTATTTTCAAGAACTTTTATCTTATCGGTTCTCCTGGGAACTTATAATGTGAGAACATTTTTAAAAAAAGTTCCGCGGTCCGTGTTTTAAATGGAATCTATTGAAAAGTTCCAGAAATTTTTCGATACCTGACTCAAGACAAGTCAGCGATATATTAATCTACAGGCAATATTCATATGAAATAAAAACACAATGTGTAAAATATACGAGTACCTAATGCACGCAGCATTGATTAATTTTAGGGAGTTGTTAGAAACGGCGTGGGTTTTTCCCAAAACTCATGACCTGTCCGGGGATGTTCCGCGTTGCTCACATAAAATAATAAAACATTATAGCAGCCGATATGCGGACGACTCGGCGAACGTTAAGGGGGTAGACACGGGTAATGCAGCGCGCTGTATACCGACACAATCTGACCCGAAACATGGGTTTGGGAAATTACGTTGTTTGTCCTTATATGAGCAGATTTTGGGCTGGGTGAGGTCTCATACGAAAGAGGAAGGTTCAATGCAGACCGCTCTGGTCATGGCTCAACGAGATTGTGTTGATATCTGATAATATGAGTGTCCAAAGTAGAGAAAAAATCGACAAAATACCCTCGCAGATTCCAAGTATTTGTAAATCACTAAAAGAGTTTTATGGCTCAAACGATGACCAGAGCGGGCTACATTGAAGCTTCCTCTTTCGAATGAGACCCCACCCAGCTCAAAATCTGGTCATATAAGGACAAACAACGTAATTTCGTGATTGCATTCCCAAATACGAGTACCGCCATATTGGTGATAATACAGAGCAAGTCACGTGACAAATTTAGTTGAGCTAGTGGATACGAGATGGCGCCTACTCGGGAGTACTTGTGGGGAGCGGTTGATCCCCCACTCCAAGGATTGTTTGGAAGTGGGGAGACTGCGCGAGCCGACGTGCGTTGCCATGCTGTTTGCATGTCGCGACACTTCACTTCGTGACTTCCTCACGAAAAGTCACACACGAGGCTTCTAGTCTGGCTTAGGACCACGTGTCCGTTCTCTCGTGTAATACATCGTATTGTTTATCCACGTGCGTGGTATACGCGTCCTGCGCTTGTGCGCATTCTCCGTCGTGATTACCGTCGGAATTATATACGCCCACGATCTCCTTAGGGGACTCTGGCGTTCTCTGTACATAAAATATATACATCTACATTTCCTATCAAACGGGTGGAAGTCATTACCAGCACATCCCATCTTCACGGCGTAAGGCCGACAAGAGGGATTCCGACTACACCGGTTAACCTGAACCCTACATCTGGTGACCCCGACGTTCGCTTCACCACGTGGATGCTGGAAGTACCACGAGACGCTGGTCTAGAACACGACCAGCCCTGTTCCTGAAACAGAACCAAATCGTCAGCAATTGGCCAAGCATGTGCTGCCGTAATTGCTGTCAACCCAGTACGAGAGGATGTCCATAATCGCCTACCCTTGGTGATATCATGTAGCATGTGCCACATGTACCAGTTCCACAGTCTACGCTTCGAGACGATTTCCTGAGGAGCTCTTCGGCTTTCATCAGGGCGCTTGGTATCTACAGGACCGAGGTGATCAGGCAGAACTACGACCAAGTTCCGGGTAGCAGAATCCTGTTTCCCGCGCCTGGACCTGTTCCCGCTGTCAGCACGTGTTGGCCGCAGTCCTGGACAGCTATTTTTCACCGGATTGCGCTGAGAAGTCAACGAGGGCATTGCGGTGAGCGAGTTGGCAATAATTATTTGTATTTCGTGGTGGTTATGAGTCTCTCTTATAATGTATAATATTCGTACCGTTCGAAATTTCGCGCGCGTGCGAGTATAAAAAACTGCGACGTTGCCGGATCAGTCGAGAATTCGTGGAATTGCGTACCGTCAAGCGCGCAGAATCGCTATCGGAACTATTGGCAACAGCGCGGTGCCCGGCGAGCATCACGCGTTCGTCCGGACTCGTCCGCGAAGGGCAACCTTGTTGTCATTCCTGAAAAAAGTCAAGCATTGTCGTCAATAATACAACACGTATTCGCGTTTGTAATCGTGTCTCTGCTATATTGCAGCTCTTATGTATATATAATTTTAGTTCATGCTATTACAGTATTGCGTAGTAATTTTAATAGTTATACGGTTTTATCTAATATTTTGTATTATAGTAATTTTAACTACTTACTTTAAAATGCCGCCCAACGACGACAATCAGGGCATTTCGGGGTATAATCAAGCCTCTAGCGATCCGCACATCGACAATTATAGGATCCCAAAAATACCAAAATTCTTTCGCGCGAATCCCGAAACTTGGTTCTTGCGGGTCGAAGCGTCTTTACGAAGCGCCCACATCACCGTCGATAGCACAAAGGCGGATTTTGTGATCGCTGAGCTTGATGACGAAATCGTTGAGTCACTTAATGACTTAATAACGCAAATTCCGCAACCGGCAGACCTTTTTCAACAAATAAAAAAGCGTATTGTAAGCACTTACGCCTCTTCGGCGAAAGAAAATTTACGGAAATTGTTAAAAGGGCAAATCTCCACAATAGGAAAGCCCTCATTGATTTTAAACAGGCTCCGCGGTTTAAACAAGGGTAAATGCAGCGACGAAATACTGCGTACAATTTTTAACGAGCATTTGCCAGCTACAACGCGCGCGATTCTAGCCGCGGGTGACATTAGCGACTTGAACAAACTTGCGGAAATGGTGGATAAAATAGCGGAAACGTCTCAAAGCGCCGAAAACACGGTCGTAGCCACCGTCGAAAAACCCGACGTGTCAAATTCCGCGCTTTCCGAAATTCGAGATCAATTAAAAGAGATTTCGAAAAGATTACAAAAAGTAGAGAATAAGTTAAATGCACGTAATTCGCGATCTAAATCTAGGTCTAACCAAAAGGGTAAACCCAATCGCGATAAGAGCAAAGGAAAATTGTGTTACTCCCACGAGAAATACCCAAATACACTGCATTGCAAGCCGCATTGCCCGCAGTATGCGACGTGGAATCAGGGAAAATAGTTCGACCTTCCGTCTCGGAGACGGACGTGGAAGGTCGCACCACTTCGAAGCGTCTCCATGTACGCGATCGCGCAACCGGACAAATGTTTCTCGTTGACACAGGGGCAGATATTTCGCTGCTTCCTGCAGTTCACAAAATTCGCGGTGAGCCAACTTCGTTCAAGTTATTCGCCGCGAACGATACGCGAATTAACACGTATGGCGAGTCATTTAGATCACTCGACCTGGGACTCAGACGTCCACTGAGGTGGAATTTTACGATCGCAGACGCCCCGTACGCAATTATAGGCGCGGATTTGTTGTCACACTTCGGATTATCGGTCGACCTGCGCAAGCGTGTTCTCGTGGATTCCCTCACTGGATTACAAGTCCATGCTAGCATTAAACGGGTAGAATTTATATCGACCAGTACGATCGATCATGCATCGACGTACTCGGGCTTATTACTACAATTCCCCGAAATCACGGGAAATTCTCGTGTTGCCCCACCGACCGGTGGTGATGTTTACCACTATATGAATACTACTGGCCCTCCAGTTTCCGAACGACCGAGGCGTTTAAGCCCGGACAAATTAAAAGCCGCAAAAGCGGAATTCAAAAGGCTGGTGGAAGCGGGCATTTGCCGCCCGTCTTCCAGTCCATGGTCCAGCCCGATTCAGATGATCATGAAAGCGGACGGAACTTGGAGGATCGCTGGTGATTATCGGCGTACAAACGCGATTACAGTGCCGGATCGGTACCCGACCCCTCACCTGCACGATTGTGCGACGAATCTGTCGGGCAAGACAATTTTCTCCTCGCTTGACTTGCACAGAGAATATAACCAGATTCCAATGGCGCCTGAGGACGTGCCAAAGACGGCAGTCATTACGCCGTTTGGTCTCTTTGAGTTTGTATATATGACTTACGGCTTGAGAAATGCGAGTCAAACCTTCCAACGATACGTTGATAGGATGCTTGGGGACTTGGACTATGCTTTCGTTTACATAGACGATATTTTGATTGCATCTTCTTCGGAAGAGGAACATACAAAACATTTAAAAGTCGTATTTGAAAGATTAAAATCTGCTCATCTTAGATTAAATCTAAGCAAATGTGTATTCGGTGTTTCCGAAATCGAGTTTTTAGGATATCTAATTAATTCAAAGGGTATTCGTCCTACCACCAAGAAGGTGGAGGCTATCTCGAATTTCCCAAAACCTAAAACTATAATTGAGCTTAGACGATTTTTGGGCAGGACTAACTTCTATAGACTCAGCATACCTCATGCTGCCAAAATTCAGGCACCTCTGAATGCGTATCTTAAAGATTCTAAAAAGAACGATAAGAGATCAATCGAGTGGACTGCAGAGTCAGAACTGGCATTTGATAACGTCAAGAAAAAGCTTGCTGAGGCTACCCTTCTGGTACACCCTCGGCAAGGTGCCGAAACGCGCATCGTAACCGATGCGTCGGACGTAGCAATGGGCGCAGCCCTTGAGCAGCAGGGTGTCTCAGGCGAGTGGGAGCCGTTGGCGTTTTTCTCCCAGAAGCTGTCGCCCGCGCAATTAAACTACAGCGCGTACGATCGTGAGTTAACCGCGATTTTTGAAGCTCTAAAGCACTTTAGATACTACGTTGAAGGCAAAAATTTCAAAATTGTAACTGACCACAAACCTCTCGTTTATGCTTTTAAACAGTCCTCTGATAAGGCATCGCCACGCCAGACACGTCAACTTTCATTTATAGCTCAATTTACTACGTTAATAGAACATATTCCGGGTCTAAACAATATTGTGGCAAATCCATTGTCGCGAATAGAATCTCTCAGACTTCCTCTGGAGATTAATTTGAAAGAATTGGCACAGGCACAAACTCAAGATGAGGAGGTGAGTCAGTTGCAAAGGATGTCAAACCCTCCATTAAAATTAATTAAATTGCAATGGGGCCCGGCCCATACCGCGGTGTTTTGCGAGATGTCAGGTGAGGCTATCCGGCCATACATTCCTGCATCTCTGCGCGAGACAGTTTTTGGGATGTTTCACAAGCCTGCTCATCCCAGTGCGAGGATATCAGATCGTACGATCAGACAGCGGTATGTCTGGCCAAACATGCACAGAGACATTGCACTCTGGTGCAAGCAATGCATTGAGTGTCAACGATCAAAAGTCACACGACATGTAAAACGTGTTCCGGAACATTTTGTTGCACCGGATGGTCGATTTGACCAAATACATATAGACATAATCGGTCCTTTACCGGTTAGTGAAGGTTTCGCATACTGTCTGACAATGATCGATCGGTTTTCGCGCTGGGTTGAGGCGACTCCCGTCGTCGAGACTTCTGCGCGGACAGTCGCAAGGGCACTCTTCCATACCTGGATCTCTCGATACGGTGCACCCAAGGTGATAACCACTGATCAAGGATCACGGTTCGAGTCACGATTGTTTACTGCATTGCTGACATTAATAGGTTCTGAACGTATACGAACTACCCCGTATCACCCGGCGTCCAACGGTATGATAGAACGTTGGCACCGAGTATTGAAGGCAGCAATTATGTGCCATGCTGGGGAGAATTGGTCCCGAGCGTTGTCCACAGTGCTCATGGGGTTGCGTTCACACGTTCGCACGGACACCGGTGCGTCTCCGGCAGAGTTTCTGTTCGGAACTGCAATTCGATTGCCGGGAGAATTCTTTCTTCCCGACGATTTGTCGCCAAATCCGCAGATATTCATCGAGGAATTCCGAGAATACATGCGTATGGTTAGGCCGGTGCCGGTAGTGCACAATTATAAACAACGAGCATTCTTTTTCAAAGAATTAAAAACGTGCTCCCACGTCTTTCTTCGCAATATGGCGAAGAAAGCGCTGAAACCTCCATATTCCGGTCCTTTCAAAATAGAAAAACGTATCTCTGACGCGGTCTATGAAATCGTTGTAAACGGTGCCACGCGATGCGTATCAACAGACTTACTAAAACCAGCGTTCTTCATGTTGGAAGACGCGTTTGAAGCGACGCCTGACAAGGCAGGTTCTTCGAAAGACCCTTCGGTGTCATCGGACAGTCCGTCGAGACCTGCCCTGAAAACGTATTCCCGAAGGGAGGTAAAAATAGCGCAAGGCTCATAACCGCACGAAACTGCAAAAGTTGCCAACCTCGCTGCATCGCACATGCAAACTGTACATATTGTATATAATTTATATCTTGTATTATATTCTTTCTTCCGTTTTTATATAGGTTAAGTTCGTGCATGTGCACACTTGCACTCGGGGGGGAGTGTGTGGGGAGCGGTTGATCCCCCACTCCAAGGATTGTTTGGAAGTGGGGAGACTGCGCGAGCCGACGTGCGTTGCCATGCTGTTTGCATGTCGCGACACTTCACTTCGTGACTTCCTCACGAAAAGTCACACACGAGGCTTCTAGTCTGGCTTAGGACCACGTGTCCGTTCTCTCGTGTAATACATCGTATTGTTTATCCACGTGCGTGGTATACGCGTCCTGCGCTTGTGCGCATTCTCCGTCGTGATTTCCGTCGGAATTATATACGCCCACGATCTCCTTAGGGGACTCTGGCGTTCTCTGTACATAAAATATATACATCTACATTTCCTATCAAACGGGTGGAAATCATTACCAGCACATCCCATCTTCACGGCGTAGGGCCGACAAGAGGGATTCCGACTACACCGGTTAACCTGAACCCTACAGACTGCCAACGTGGAATCATAGCAAACCTGAAGCGTTAGCTGGATCCACGAGCCACAGTAAAAGCGTGATGCGGTCAATGTATGCATTTTCGGACGATTGTAGGTTAGGTTATATGCATTTTAGGCCAGGAACTGCTAGGAAATGTATACATTTACTAAATTAATGCTTTTACCGTGACACATACATCACTTGAAATCGCTGTCGAATTTATGTTATAATTATATGATCACATTATTTAAAATAAGAAAAGAGAAATTGGAACTTTTTTACTAATACTGGAAATATTGATTTACTGATATCATATTTTCAGAATGTGGAAGTTCTGGCAATTATTTGCAATTATTGCTCTTATTATTATTCTTCCGACTATTGTATGTAACATGTAACAAGGAAAAGTCTCCAAATCGGTCAACAGTTGACTCCCTGATTTTTTTTGTAATTCTTTACGGTCCTATGCAGAGATGGGCATTATTTAAATAAAAGAATATACTTCCGAATGGCCCCAGTGGCCGATCGACACAAGGTTTCGGGGAGGGTGTGTGTACCCGAAATCTAAAATTCTGTTTAGCTTCGGATATTTAGTTTCCTTTGATTATTCGAAGGCCTTTCATCTTGAGCTTCGAATGCTATTTCATCTTTCATCGTATTTTTATCCTAAGATCGTATGCAGATATATTGGCCGGTCGATTCGTTTTCGTGAACAGCGATCGAGGAGAAATCAGCCACTACCATCTGACGATCGTGGATTTGTCAGTTGGAGTTCCGTGGCCACCGAAGGGTACAGTATTGTCTCCGTATGTGCTCGGTTTGGTGTACACGATAGGTGTTCGTCGCTACCCCCACCACTTCTGTCTCACTCTTGTCCGGCGAAGGCAAGAGCGAGATGGAACGAGAGCGAGCGAGAGCCACTGAAAGCGAGCGAGGACGGTACGAGACAGACGACGCGTTGATGTTTTGTCTCCCTCCGTCTTTCGGGCACCGTGACACTCCGTCCTTTGCGTGCGCGACGAGCGTGCGCGATGGTCGCAAGCACTTAGGTGAGCACGGGAACCGCATCCCAAATCGTGACGCAGGCCCGGCTCAAGCCTTTTTTGCGCCCTAAGCGAACTTGTCAAATTGCGCTCTTTATTATAATACATTTATTTGAGATTATTTATGACTTTACTCTGCAAAATTAGGCGACTGCCTAGGGCGGAAAGTCGACAAGAGGTGCAAAATGATATTTTCATTACTGGTATTGTGGAAAATAAACTTTAAAATTAAATATTACAAGTTGTACTATAAGTGGATTAAACTACGAATACAAATTCAGAGTAAGCTTATCAATAATCTCAAATAAATGTATTATAATAAAAGGCCTAATTTGGCAAGCTCGCCTAGGGCGCAAAAAAGACTCGTGCCGTGCCTGGCTATCTGACCGTGGCGCGCATGCGTCGAGCAGTCACGATTCCATCTGAGTGCTCGCACCCGTCGCGCACGCTCGCCGCGCACGCAAAGCGTTCCATCTCACTCCCCCCTTCGGCCAGAAAGGAGCGAGATACGAACACTCGGAATTAGGGATCTGTTCACGATAGGAGTTCAACGCCGGTCCCGACCAGTGAGCACATTCGGAGGCAATACTGTATATCTGAAAACGATCTTAGAAGCTCGAATAACCGACGAGAACCTTTGTGGTCCGAGCCGCGCGAGATCACCGTTGCTTGGTGATGTGTCATCGATTACAGTAAAGTCTCGTTACGCCCTCGGTTTGGTGTACACGATACGGCCTTTTCGCTATCCCCACCACTTCTGTTTCAGTCTTGTCCGGCGAAGGCGGGAGCGAGATGAAACGAGAGCGAGCGAAGGCACTGAAAGCGAGCGAGGACAGTACGAGCAGACGACGCGTTGATATTTTGTCTCGCGAGAGGCGTGCGCGACGGTCACAAGCGCTTACGGTGGCACGGGAACCGCTTCGCAAATCTTGAGGCAGGCCCGGCTCAAGTTTTTTGCGCTGTAGGCGAACTTGTCAAATTGGGCCCTATATTATAATACATTTATTTGAGATTATTTATGACTTTACTCTAAAAAAATAGGTAACTGCTAGGGCGAAAGGTTGACAAGAGGGGCAAAATGGTTTTTTCATTGTTGGCATTCTTAAAAATAAATTTGTAAATGAAATACTACAAATTGTACTACAACGGTTTTATACTACGAGTAAAAATTAAGAGTAAGGACATCAATGTACTCGAATCAATGTATTATAATAAAGGGCGCAATTTGACAAGTTCGTCTAGGGCGTAAAAAAGACTTGAGCCGGGCCTGCGGCAAGATTTTGCGAAGCGGATCCCATGCTCACCGTAACTCGTAAGCGCTTGCGACCATCGCGCACGCCCGCCACGCACAGAAAGCATTCCATCTCGCTCCCCCCTTCGGCCAGAAAGAAGCGAGAAACTCACACTTGGAATTAGGGCTCCATTCACGATACCGGCTCACCGCCGATCCCGACCAGCGAGCGGCTAACGAGACTTTACTAAAAACAGAATTTTGTTATTTTTCATCGTATCAATATGAAAGTGACACAAATGGATTCCTGGCATTCTCCCGATTAAATTGACAGAAAATAATTTAAATCGGACTATTTTTAACGAAACAGGCTTTCAATCGTGCAAACAATGTTGCACGTAATTTCCTTCAAAATATGGTCCGAATATTATAATTTTTGGGGCCAATTTGATCGAGAAAACATGAGGAATTGATGGACGTCACTTTCGCAAAGATCTGATTAAAAATGCAGAACTGCAGATTTGTCACTGCTTAGTGCGCAACATTGTATGGCCCCGCTAGTTTCGAGGGTCGAAACCCACGAAACTCAGCGAGTCGCATGATTGCCAGCGTGAAGGACAAGAGGAGGCTTTCCATGGCGAAGGAAAGTCAGCCTTCTATAGAACTCAAATCAAGAAAGACTTTGCTGACAAACTTTATATTCACGTCAAATAAATACTTTAATTGTAAAATTTAAACGACGAACTATTGTTGAATTTCGCCAGTTCTTTCATATGCATTACTTGGTTGGGAATTCCTGATCCCAAAGTTTCATGCATTTCCCTATTAGAAATGTTGCTTCAAGTCTTGATTCAAGTCATCATTGCTTTTTCTCGTACATAGAACATATATATGTTCGCGAGTATGGGTCACGAATGACGCGACTTCGGTTTCCCAAATAAATTCACATTTATCAGGGCCCTCGCCCGAACCGCTTGACAAGGAGACTGAATGACGTAAACCGAGTGCGAGTGAAATAGCGGCGCACCAGCGAGAGACCCTCGGTCGACGGCGACTTGAGTCATCGAGTATTGAATATGAAAATGTTCATATTTCTCATTACACCTTGATAAGAGTGTTACCACCGATGGATTGGTGAGTTTATGTCCACGAAAATGAGTCGAGACGCGAAGCAATTCAGTCTATTTTTTCTTATGAATACATGATTAGGACACACACTACGTTCACTAAAAATAGACCGAATTGCTCCATGTTTGGCATCATTTTCATCGAGAAACCCTAAAAACTCCATTGGTAATACTTTCATCAACAGTTATGAAAAACATAAACATTTTATCTGGTCCGTCGATTTTATTACTCTCGGCTGTCAACGGGTGGTCTACTCGGGCCCGAAGGTCCTCGCTCGCAGCGAGAAAGCAAAACAGTGGGGTGGGTAGGTCTTTCCCGATAATCCGAGCCTAACCATTTGCGTACTTCACACTATCGTTTATTAGCATTTATACGAGGTGATTCGCTAGCTAGAATCGTCAAATGCGATGCTTGCCAACAATCATGTGTCTCGCTGAGTTTTGTGGGCTTCGACGCTCGAAACCAGCGGGGCTATACAATGTTGCACACTAAGCAGTGACGAATCTGAAGTTCTGCAATTTCTAATCAGATCTTTGCGAAAGTGACGTCAATCGATTCCTTATGTTTTCTCGATCAAATTGGCCCCAAGAATGATATAATTCGGATCATAATTAAGGAAATTAATAAACAATAAATGTAGAGCGGCTACTTCATTCTTTTGCTCTACATTTGTGAACTTTTTATCATCCTTCCGAAGCATTATTATTACGCCGTAACAGTATCTTCAGGAAATCGGGTATAGCATATAGGTTATATTTTCTGTCACTTCGAGGAACCGACCACATAATAATCACGCGCATCCAGCCTGCGCATTTTCAGTAGCGGATTTCACGAACGGATTTTCTCTTCTCGAAGTGACAGAAAATATAACCTAATTGCTATACTCGATTTCCTAAAGATGCTGTTGCGGCGTAATAATAATGTTTTAGAAGGATACTAAAATGTTCCCAAATGTTTCGTAAAAGAATGAAATAGCCGCTAAACATTTGTTGTCATATAGCATATACTTAGGTTATATTTTCTGTCACTTCGAGGAGCCGACCATATAATAATCACGCGCATCCAGCCTGCGCATTTTCACTAGTCCAATTCAACATCCAACACAATTTTATATATACAGTATTGTCTCCGTATGTGCTCGCTGGTCGGGACCGGCGTTGAACTCCTATCGTGAACAGATCCCTAATTCCGAGTGTTCGTTTCTCGCTCCTTTCTGACCGAAGGGGGGAGTGAGATGGAACGCTTTGCGTGCGCGACGAGCGTGCGCGACGGGTGCGAGCACTCGGATGGAATCGTGACTGTTCGACGCATGCGCGCCACGGTCAGATAACCAGGCACGGCACGAGTCTTTTTTGCGCCCTAGGCGAGCTTGCCAAATTAGGTCTTTTATTATAATACATTTATTTGAGATTATTGATAAGCTTACTCTGAATTTGTATTCGTAGTTTAACCCACTTATAGTACAACTTGTAATATTTAATTTTAAAGTTTATTTTCCACAATACCAGTAATGAAAATATCATTTTGCACCTCTTGTCGACTTTCCGCCCTAGGCAGTCGCCTAATTTTGCAGAGTAAAGTCATAAATAATCTCAAATAAATGTATTATAATTAAGAGCGCAATTTGACAAGTTCGCTTAGGGCGCAAAAAAGGCTTGAGCCGGGCCTGCGTCACGATTTGGGATGCGGTTCCCATGCTCACCTAAGTGCTTGCGACCATCGCGCACGCTCGTCGCGCACGCAAAGGACGGAGTGTCACGGTGCCCGAAAGACGGAGGGAGACAAAACATCAACGCGTCGTCTGTCTCGTACCGTCCTCGCTCGCTTTCAGTGGCTCTCGCTCGCTCTCGTTCCATCTCGCTCTTGCCTTCGCCGGACAAGAGTGAGAGAGAAGTGATGGGGGTAGCGACGAACACCTATCGTGTACACCAAACCGAGCACATACGGAGACAATACTGTAATGTTTGTTCATAACTGCTTTCTGCATAGGACGTGTAATAAGTGTATTTCATGTTCTGTTTCGTTGCTTTGCTAATAAAAAAATGTCTAACCTAACAAACTTCATTTTCTGGGGATATCCCCTCATTTATTTTCCGTTTTCACTCATATTTCCTTACTGCTAACGTAGAATATTGTAGCATAAGCACATTTTAAGTAATTAAAATGTACAATGAATTTTCTACGTTTGCAGTACCAGCCGACTTTCCGTTTAAATTTTTATAAGTACAACGCAACAGCTGAGAATTTATTTCCTTATTCAGAATAGAATACGGAAATAGCAAACAGCTCCCTCTCGCGTCACCAGGCAGCCGCGTATCTGTGGGTATTACCATTTCTGTGCAGAAAAAACCTGCTGTAATACCGACCTGCCAAATCGGCCAGGTCACGTGACGTGTCTACCCCCTTAAGACAGAATAACTTTTTTAAAATTGATTGAAAAGGCTTGAGTTTTTTGAGACACTGGAAGGATTAGTTTACTATTTAGGTGACGTGTTTCGTCGGTTCCCACAAAACTTGTAATTGGTCGGAATAGGGAAGAAAATAATAGTGAAGGTCGCTTTTTCAACTTTTTTATCTAAGCCTGTAATGAAAATTTTAAAATCCCGTTTGTAGATTTAAGTAAGTTGTATACATGCCGAGAAATTATCATCACTTCTACCTGCTTGTAGTAGCTCATAGCTACGTTAATGGCGCGTGCGCGCGCACGCAGGCGCGTATACATCATTCGAGAGTAGTTCTTGATTTGGACGCTGGTTATGAGAAGAGGACGCTAAGATCAGTCACCTTCAATTTATGGGTCGGTAAAACAGATTCGTTGGGCCGTCCAATTCATTGCAAGTTAAAAATTAAAAGTAAAAATTAAAAAGCCACTTAAAATTGACAGCGCAGCCATATATAGTTAATATTTCTATATATATATAGAATTCCAAATATTAAAATTTCAAAAATTATTTGAATTATTTCAGTGTAAAACAACTCTATCTTAAATTAGATATGTGTACAGATTTATATATATAAATGTTGTAAATGGTTGTTTAATATTTATTTTAAAAAAAAGTAATTATAATTAAATTTGTTTTTTGTATAGAACTAAATTAATATTTATATGGCTGCTGTATATAAACTAATCTGCAAAAATGAACAAGGATGCGCACAAATACAAAAAAGTACATATATGGTATCATTAAAAATAAAATACCTTTTGCAACATCTAGAAATTAAGACACATTTTTCTAATTGTCATTTCATTATATATCTGTGTCTGTAAAAATATGAATTATACTGGGTGATTAATATACCCTACGCAAATAAAGATATTGTAAAAAAAAACAATACTTCGACTACTATAACGGACACGTTTCAGAAATGTCCGTTCCAAGATGTCTTAACAGCGTCTGGTACAGACATCTTAAAGACACACGCTACAGACATCTTAAAGACACACGCTACAGACGTCTTAAAGACACACGCTACAGACGTCTTAAAGACACACGCTACATACGTCTTAAACACGTCTGCTACAGACCTCTTACAGGCGTCTGTAGCAAACGTCTTTAAGACGGTTACTATACGCCTTCTAAGACGTCTATCAGACCTTTGACAGACGTCTAGAGGGCGCCTTAGAGACACCGGAGAGACGGCTTCACAACGGCCATGTTACGACTATGGCCGTTCAGACTTTCAGACCTAAAATGGACATGAACTAGACGTCTCTAAGACGAGGTGTGCTATCTGGGAATTGAAACACAGCCAACGTATTCTATAGTATTTTCATGCAGCCAACAAGCAAGACAGAAAGAACTATACTTTTCCTACACTTTAATTGTTGAAACCTTAAAACAATGAATATTTCTATTTACTACATTTGCAACAAATGACACGTATGAAATGGGCTTAAAAACGACATTATACTGTTACGTTATCACTTGAACGTAGCCACGGAAATATATATAATTGATAGTTAAATCAAGAGCGAAATTTGAAAACAGATGTATGCGCGTGATTGAGAAAGTATTATTAAGGATGTGCGATGCGGGTGGCATACGTGGGAAAGATCTTGGGCAGAGCTCGAAAACAGGAAGAGGACACCAATTAACAGACCCCGAAACGAATCGCGAGTTTCTTCTAAGTCACGTAATCTTTTGAGAAGGCCTTGTCCTTTGTTAGTCTTTAGGAGTGTCGATTGACTCCAGAAGTGTTGGCGACGCTGAGGAAGTCATAAATTTCCTTCTAGGGTTGTTTTCTCGATCCTCGGAGTAGAGCCTACTTTCTCTTCCCACGTGGGCACCCCGCTGTGTAACGGAAAAGCGCGCTTTCATCGAGTTTCCACCACCCCGAAGACGGAGGGAAAGATGGACGCCGATTCGCGGGGGCGTACGGATATCCGAAGGACGGCCTACCGCTTGGAGCTGATGCATCCTCCATCCTGATTGGACTACGAAGATCTATGGGAGGACTAGGAGGATTTGGCCAACGACTTCAGCGAGGACCTCGGAGGATACTTTGAAACGTTACATTCATTCCATTTTTAACCAGCTTCCCGAACAGTTCAAATAAAAGTCCAAAGTTTAACTTAGCAATAATTTCTAGTACTATTGTGTTTTATTTGAAACTCCCGCACTCCGACGAGCAGGGCGGTTCAGCGCTCCACGGGCACCAACCCGCGTTCTCATCGCAATTTTCCCATAAAAATACGTAACAATACGTACATTTGCGACATGTCGTAAAATGCAATTGTGACGCGGCGAGAAATATTGACCCATCTCTGATGTTTTTTTAATGCTGAACAATGTCTTTGTTTTCTCAATGGTATTTTGGCTTAACCTACATCAGTTTAAATATAAATTGTATGACGTTACGTTTTTTATAAATTTAAGCTTCCTAACTTTTTAAACATTCTTCGGAAGGTTGATGAAACGAATATGATTGCGCGATCGTCAACGCATATTAAATAATAAATGCAGTATCACAAATCCAGAGCTACAAGACCTTATGATGAACGAAGAATGCCCTAATTGTAAACAAATAACAAATACATCATGTTCAAGGCTTGTAAAAGATAGTTGTGGCCATACTAAATGTCGTATGTGTTTGTTATACGAAGAGCGAGGTTGCAAAATTTGTAGTAATGAATGCCATGTACAAAGTATTCAGAACTATGGTAAAACAATATATTCTGCGTATTTAACTTGAGTTCTATCGATCTTTATCTGATTAAATTATTATCATAGTTTATTGGACAATTCAGTATAGTAATATTTACGTATAATTCTTTTCAGATTGTCAGTTTTCAACAGCAAGAAGTCCGAATGATATTTCTAGCTCAGAAATAAGTAGTAAAAGCAACGAAGAAATAGTATTACCCTTGGAACTAGTTATTAACAAACATACCAAATCCAAAGATAATAATTTCCGACATACTTCTATCGATCGTCTTAGTAACTCTGAATTTTACTATGACGATAAATTAAGCAAAAGAAATGAAGCTTATAAATTTCCCACAACTGATATTAAGGATAATGATATTTTAAATAAGTCACATATTTCTGAAGCAGAAAGTAACAGTGTGCTTTTGAATGCACACGAACACTTAAATGATAATGTGTCATTAGAATCATCGTCTTATAACAAGACAACAAGGGGAATTTGTAGTTTGGTAGGTTCGGAAGATTATAAATAATATTTAAGGACTTGCAGGAACATATACAATATAATTGTTTTGTAGGAAATTGAAACAGAGTTTCCGAGTAAGGAAAAGTTAGAAACAAATAGGTCTATGAAATGTTCTGATCGCAGTCATATTTCAGTAATACCAGGAACGCCACAGAAATATAAATGCAATATTTGCAACAAAATTTTTCGTAACAAGAAAGGTAAATGTTACCACGATGCGTGCGTAACAGGCGTAAGACCTTATCGGTGTAGTTTTTGTGACAGAACGTTTATTAAACGTTCTCACTTTGAATATCACGAAAGAATCCATAGAGGATACAGACCATTTAAATGTAATTTTTGTGAGAAAGCATTTCCTCAAAAGAACAAACTCAATAGGCATATGTACTCGCACAGTAGTAAGTTTCTATGATGTAAACTTCTTTTATCAGCTTTTAGCTTGTTGAAATTTATCAGTCGAGTAAATATTAATTGAAGGAAATATGTGAAATCTTATTTTTTGTAGAAGAAAAACATTTTGTCTGTTCTATATGTAACAAAGGATATACCAAACGAGACGATTTGAAAAATCACTTGGGCGTACATAATTGTACAACTACGTACTCGTGTAAAGTATGTGAAAAGACTTTTAGAATATTAATTAACTTGAAACGTCACTTAAAAACACATACGAGTAAGTATGTTTATTTTTGCACAAATAAATTTTCTTAACTTAATATAAATCAAATAATAGCAAAATAAAAATAAGTTTGTACAAATATCTTAAGGGGGGGATGCCAGGGTGCCGGCCGGACGAAAAAGCTAATTTCGAGGCTCTGTTTTTGGTAAATTAAAAGTTTTTATCAAATATCTTTATTGGTATTAGAAAGTACATATGTTGAACAATATTTTTCCCAAGATTATAATATAAGATAATGTAAGATTTATAAAATTTTCTTAGAATCTGAGGCAATATCTTGAATTGTACCTACAGATTTAAAAAAAAAATAATTTGTTACAAAATAGCGAACTTTTGAAAGGAAAGTGTCGAAAATCAGTAAGAAATTCGACATTGTTTTCAAGGTTACGAAGAAACTAATTACCCGATCAAAAATTCGATTTGCCCAACTGAAGATAATCTTCTTTGTAGCCGGCATGAAAAATTTGAAGTCGGATGAAAATTAACTGAGTTATCCATGCGTCCAGTTTGAAATACGTCGTTTCAAGAAAAACGCGTTTAAAGTTTTAGAAGGGGCTCCGATTATATCCGATTTCGAGCGTTGTACTGCTTGCACCAAACCATCTATGACTCCGTTATTTCTTCTAATTTTACTTTAATACTTTCGCGGCACATTATTGAGTCTCCAAGCATTAGGAAAATACACAAAAAAAATCGATTTTATCAAACCATCACCCTGGTTTCCTCCATTAATACTTGTTCTCAATTTAACTTCTTTCCTCTGTTTTCCTACAAAATTATTGAATTCTAAAATATTGTATATCCTAAAATAACTTTGTAGTAGGACTGGGACTATTCAAATAATTTAAAATTCGAATATTTTACAAGTATTCGAATGCTACAAATAAACTTTGAATATTTTAGTATTTGAATGTTATAAAAAGTAAAGTACAGAAATTTAAGAATAGAACAAAGAATAAATGATGAAATTATTTTTAATCCATTAGTCTTGCAATATTTGTATGTGTTACAGATGAAAGACCACATACATGCGATCAATGTAATAAGAGTTTTAAAGATAAATCTTTGTTAATCCGTCATAAAAAAACACATGGGAAAGATCGTCCATTTTCGTGCGCACACTGTAATCGAGTTTTCCTGTCTAAAAGTGAATTAAGACGTCATTTAACCGTGCATTCAGGTAAGTTATCCTCAGTGGCAGATTTAACGGTTGGTTGAAGAGCAGTTGCCGCCTGGGTCCCTACCCAGAAGGTCCCCAGGGCCCCAATCTTCAAAAGAAATTATGATTTTATTCGAACACTATAACTTCTTTTTTGGACTAGGTACCTAGTACACTTAGCCCGTTTTTAGTAAATTCCCTCTTCATTTTCCCGAAAAGTGGGCCCCTCTGAATGTTTGCCGCCTGGGCCTTTTTCCTCAAATCCGCCACTGGTTACCCTAAAAAAATATGCTATAATTAGCTACTATAGTGATATATAAAATTTATTTCAGATGAAAAACCATTTTCCTGTAAATACTGTGAAACTGTATTTAGAAGAAAAGATAACTTGCACCGTCATGTTAGACATCACCATCCGGAAAATCCATCTGCCAATGATAACGCAACGCAACAGAGTACTGTGTCTGATACTAGTACAAATTCAACAAGTCCGAAGCAAACAAATTCGAAACAGAAGCGAAAGCTAAAAAAGATGCAAAAAGCTATTTGCAACTCGTCACCAAAAAATTCAGCGAAAGTATCAGTAGTTTGCGTAAGTTCCCGTGACCAAATCAGTTCTAGATTAGATTCGATGGGTAATATTACACCTGTTATAAGGACTACCAGTGAAGTAAGTAACGCAGTTCCTGTTATTAACGGACCAATTAGTATTAAAAAGCCAGAAGATAAGACTGATAGTAAGAAAAAGACATTCACGTACACGGAACCGATACCTCTTGCCGAGGCTGTTGTAATAAATAAACGAATCGAAGAGAAGCTGTATCCACAAAACGCGTCTAATCATAATTATTTCTTCCGTAATTGCTTAAATTGTATAGATAAATTATATCCTGCCTCTATTAGTCAAACCTTCCGTACAAATTCGAGTATGAAAAGTTCTGTTCATAAAGCAACTGTTTATGAGAATTCATGCTCAGAATCGACTTCAAATACACAAACACATTTTGCATGCCACAATGTAGAAGAACAAGTTTGTAATAAGAAAGATGTCAAACGGAAGATCGAAAATGAGAGTGAACAGCGATTAGCTAATTCCAAGGAGAAGCGTGCAATTCAAAATGTAAATATTAGTGATAATATTGGATTAAAGCAAGCTGGGTTATTTTTAACAACTATAAACCATGAACAGAATAGGTACCATGATTAAAACACTTAATCGTAACAATAATGATTACAAACCAACAAGTAATATTGATATAATAGTATATTCGTATATACGTTGAAAATATTAAATTGCAGAAACCATTAGTCACGCAATTAGTACTATTTATAAATGTATAAAATAGGTACTGAATAACTTGTAATTTGATATGAATGTTATTAATAATTACTCGAAAATGTGTTATGTTAAAAAACACAGGAAATAATACTTTATCGTAATATATAGTAAACTGCTGTATGATAGTAATATTGAATGAAGTACTATGTATCGCTACAAAAATATATTAATAGGTGCGTACAAAGAACACAAAATAGTAGTAGTTCATTAACTCCTTCACTATGTAGCTTCTACAATTGGATTCCAGAATATTTCTTCATTTTTCCTAGAGTAACATTTTAAGGAGATTAAATTTATAAAATTTTGTGTTATAATTTATTGATATTTTGTGACTCAATCATTTATTCCTTTATCTATTATTTCGATTATTGATCAGTTGCTCCTGGTTTTCGCTTGTATTCATATACATATATTTATTTAATTAGAGTACCAATTTGGCAATAATTTGAATGATAGAACTTTAGCAATATATTCAGTAAAATAGATGAGTCAAATTTTGTTCCGATGTATGGGATCCTGCTGCATTGTAAGGATAGGTACATTGGGTATGTGTAAAGATTCTTTCACTTTTCATGCCAAAGAAAATAAGAAGTGATACGCAATCTTAGACGGTTGGTTGCGATAAATAATTTTCATTCTTTAATTGGGAAATTTTGTAATTCATTTAAAAAACAATATGATAATATGATAACAAGAAAACACTGCAAGTGCCAAAAATCAAATTTTCCAGGAGAGAGAAGAAACTTCCCTGACTTTAAATTATTTACGGAATTTGATTTGTTTTGATTGCTAAATATGCTTAAGTATACAGTAACTTAAATGCACCATAAAATTTTCTATTTTGTGCATTAATATAATCCAAATTTATAAGAAAAAGTATTCTATTTGTAGAAAACCACCGTTTGTATGTGCCACCGCTTTGTCATAGAGAAAATTGAATGTGCCATTCATTTAAATTTGCAAGTGCTGTAAGTGCCAACCCTGTTTGTCTCTAGCTAATCGGCTTTTACATTATCTTCTACAAAAGTGGCATTGGACATACCAACGGTAGCATCTCTTAGCACTATTGGTAACTTATTTACAAAGGGAAATTTCATTAAAGTTCTATACTATAGCATTACTATTGGCACGTAGAACATTTTCCAAAAAAAATTTTTTAAATTTGGCACTTACAATCAGAGTGTTGAAGCGGAGTTAGAGCGCGGAGCATTGGAGCAATAGGGTTTTGCCCGGAGCAGGAGCGGAGCCGAAGCACGGAAAATTTTTACTGCTCCACTGCTCCGATTTTTTTTTATTATTTGGATTTTCTTTCGTTTTGTAAGAGCAGATGAATGAAATGTTTTTAATAAATACTAATTCTCAATTTTTCATCATTGAGAAAATATTATATCGTAGGGCCGCGCAGCCCGGTGTTAAGGAGGCATAGTTAGTACTTTTTTCGCCCGAAAATTAAGCATTCTTTATGAATTTTTGCTATATGAAAATGAAAAAGCTACTAAGATGGGATATGTTGCAAATGAAAGATCACTGTTTGAAAGTATTAAAAGAATTTTTATTTTAAAAAAAAAGCAGAGCGGAGCAGGAGCGGAGCAAATCAAAAATTGGTCTGCTCCAAACCCCTGCTTACAATGTTTTCTACAAGGACTCTTCTAATTATTTAACGTCATTTATATTTTACTTGCAATAAACGGAATAAATTCCTAGTAATTACAGTTGCATCATTACTTCTTCTAAATTCATACAACAAATTGTATCTAATTTGCTTTCTAATTAAATGCTTATTTTAAAACAGAAAATAAACTTCCTCGTGTGCATATCACATTTGTATGGCTACTGCCTTTATTCACTTGTATCACATCTCTGTATTATACATAATACAAATTCCTTAATTTCTAGGGCGTGTTTAAACAATTTTTCGATACAATATTCCGACGATTATGATACAGAGTTATGTAAAGTATTTAGTGGACTAATCAAAGTGACCAAGAGATCCTTGTGCCAACAATGGCTTTGGTAGAGTTAATTTATTATCCACTGTTTTCCCAAACATTCTGTAATGGATTTAATTTTCTTCTATACATTGCAGATTTTTGAGCTTCTCATCTGTTCATCTGAATATGCTATATTTAATTCTTAAATTAACATAATAATAAAAAATAGTCAATTGATAGTTTTACTGCTAATTATTATTAGTCAAAAACACTGTTTTATTCAATTTTTCAATGCTAACATGTACATCACACATGGCATTCTTGTAAAAACGCATTACATTATCTCCTATAAATACAAATGAGTTATTGCTTATACGTATGTACTTATGTATATATAAATATGTAAAAAAAATTTAAAATGTAACTGTGTTGCGATGATGTAAAATAAGTTATAAAATACGAATCCTTAATTAAAATATGCGATAGATATACGCAGTGTGATCTATCTTAATGTATAATTGAATACGCCTTTAACACATTGAAGTGAAAACATGGAGCATATGCATTTACAAAATCAAAGGAAATCACCAGAATTTCAAAGAGAAGTAATGACAAGCAGATGTGCTAAGAATATTTCAAAGACGCAAATATTTTTTAGTGGGACATATATCTTTTTAAATACACATAATATGAGATCCATAATTGCACTATACGTTATATGATTTCATTGAAACATCTCTAATTTCTAATTTACCTACATTAATAAATGATAAAGATTCCATTTAAAGGAACTTATACGATTTCAAGTTGCACATAACAATTTCTTCTATGAAATTCTAATGACAAATACGAATTCATCCAATTGTTTTAAACATTAAATTTTTTATATCCATTTCTTTTCAGATCAATGTACCTATGTATCTGTATTTCAAGATGTAAGTTATCTCAGAAATATAAAAAACTATGCACACGTACAATATTAAAATGCGCTTTCTTTGATTTACGAATAATTTGTCTATACGATAAAAAATGTGAATTTGCTTTACTCTTTTACTATTGTCATGTGTTGCCAGAATATAGTTAACGGGTCGTTTCACTTAGAATTTTGTTTCGCGACATGCCACGAAAGTCTATTCTCATAAAATTGTATAACTATTTGCGGACAAAGCGAGTTAGCTTCTTTTGCAGTAACCAGATCTGTCTCTTCAGTTCCTTTCCTACATAAACAACATTTAATAATGACAAACGGACAATTATCTTCCACTGTGTGGGTATTAAACACAAGCTAACCATTTCATTAAAAACATTAACTCCCCATTAGAGTCCGCGGCTCCAATGATTTTATCAGGCTCCAATTCTCTCTTGAACCCATATATTTTGCTGTCACAATTAACATCTGCCTTATCCATCTTAATATTATTAGAATTAATATCCTTGATGGCACCTTGGATTTCCTAATTTATTTACCTAATAAACGTCAACATATATTAGATACTGATACAGTGATTTAGAGAAATGTCACCCAAGAGTGCTAACTATTTAAAACAATAAAATATATACCTAAGGGTATATTTAAAATGTACAACTTTTGTTATATCTGCATCTGGTGCATCTAGATTTTCTGTGATTTCTATTGTTTCTTCCGAATTCCATAATGGAAAGCATTAAACTATTTACAGTAAATAACTATTAGGCATGTACTTCCAACAATAAATTTCGGACTTCATTTCTTTGAACCCTCGTATAAAAAGAAATACATAATATTGAAGGTTAGGTCTGTAGAAAATGCTCCGTTAAAAGAAATTGAAGGTAAATCAGTGCGATTGTTACATATCTCAACTTTCTAAAAAGTAAACTACGAAATTAATTCCTTCATTTTCAACTGGCTCGTAATACACATATCAGATTTATACGAAATGGTATGAAACGATGCTTCACAAAGTTGCAACTTCGACTTACAATTTAGTTATTAAGAACTGACTGATCTCATTTCTACTGTTAATTGTGACTTTTACGTACATTTACTTAATATCTTTTTTTATTATCACAAATCTATAAATCTTTTGAATAATTTATTGTTAACAATCATTTTTCTATACGTGTGCGTCTATTGATAAAGTCTATATTACACGTTTTTTCATTCAAGACTTTACAAATATACGGCGTAAAATTTTCTTAATTATACATTTCGGTTTTTATTGTAAACAGCTCATTTTTAACTTACAACTAAAAGGAAATATTAAAAGTATTTTCATTCAATTATTCGTATGTAATTCAGCTTATTGACGATTGATACTTCCGGCGCTGCGTATTCACGACATTTATCAGAAATATATTTTATCAAATAAAACCATAATTCATATTATTCATATTTGAAAACTATCTTCAAATTCTTAAAACAATTATTTCATTTAGAATGATATTGAAATGTGACGTGTATCGTTATAAAATGTGAAAACGTACATGCCCTATGTTTTTGACATGAAAGCATTTTTTATTACGAACGATTGAAATGTATTAAAATACACGTAATATGGTATGCGATATTTTTCTAGATAATATTTAATGCAAATACATTAAAGAATTACGGTGGAAATATTAAAATAAGAAAAGTGTAAGTTAATGCGCATGCTCACAGTATTCGTACGGTTGTTGCGCATTTGGGGTTTACATGGGTGTTTGAAAGGAGTAGTAATCGATTGGGCGACGTGGGCGACGTGCGCGACCTCCATTTCTTCGCAGGACAAGTCAGGACAAGTGTAGTGAGATTCTTCGTGTTTGGAGGAGCGGAGAATTCCTGACGCTTTCATATTGCCCAAAATGGTTAAAATGGATCATGATGTAAGTAAATAATTAAATTAGTGCGTATATGTCTTGTCGATTTTGCTTATATACTTATGTAAATAATTTACACAAGCCAAATACGTAAATACGTAATCAGAGTTCACCCTTCATTTTGTACACTTATGTGTGCGTATCGTAAAATGTACGATGATTTCATTTATCAAAATTGATTTTCCTTGTATAATTATTAACGAGTTCTGCCGTTAATATTATTACTTGCAGTTTGTAGGTACGATTGATATTCTCTGAATTTTCGATCGTATCAATAAACCTATGTTTCAGTATAATAAACTGTGTAAATTATTTAAATATAGTTGCTAAGATATATATTTTTTTTTTTTTTTTTTTATAAATTACAAACTTCCAAAGTGTACATACATATGTAAATGTACGATACGCGGGTGTAGTGTGCGCGCGCGCGCGTGTGTGGGTGTGTGTGTGTGTGTGTGTGTTGTGTTATACTGCTCGTTTATGGCATGGTGTGCCCTGACGCTACGCCATTTGAGAATTTCTGAAACGATGCGTTTATTTTGTACTCTCGAGTCTTGTTCCTATTACATTTCAGCAATAATTTAGTAAATATTTATAAAAAATTATTACAACTATATACTATGTTATCATGTTTATATAAAGTACTTGGAGTATTTCGTGTAACATCATAGCATTTTCCTTATAATCGTTATATTATCATATTGCAAGTAAAGTGTGTACACTAAATTCGTTAATTCAATATTAAAGAAATTGTCTTTTTCTGGTTTTTACTTACGGTTATTTCTAAAAACAAAAACATAACACTATTCTTATAAATTTATAATTATTTAGTCGAAAAATAAAAAATAACAAGTTATACATAAATTCTCTGATTGATTTTGTAAGTTTAAATTTTATTGAGTGTGTATGTAACCTTCCATTCAGTGAAACTGAACTTTTTTTTATAAGTGGAGGTCATAACAGTTCAGCTATTGATTTTAAGTACACTTTCCTTGATATTTGATTATTGATGTGGATGTATATTATTTATACATGTGTTTAGCGCTTTAATTCTGGAAAATGAAGGTATGCTTTGAATATGTGAAGTAAAAGATAATAACTTTTACTTTAAATTGATAACATATTAACCTGTCCCATGCTTTGTTTACGAGCTACAGTACTTATGGCTCAGATACTCATTATTTGTAAGTTGATTACATCCGAGTGAATTATTACTCACATAGAATTTTTGGAACTTTTGGTTAGTTGATACCTAAATACTATTGGAAGTTTTAAATCGATATAGTAGATAACATTAACATTTCTAATGTAAACAGTCTCTGCCTTAAAAATATTTTTATTTTTATGTGTTATGTTCTCTAAAACACTTTGGTCTGAGTGCTTTATTTCACATTTTACATTTGGGATTTACTTTCGTTTTCCAACCTTAAGTTAGTTTTATAATCATCCTTTTGGAGCAGCTTACATTGATTTTCTCTTTGACTTATTTGCAGTATATTACAATAAGATTTATAAACTGAATTAGTAACTAACGGTATTGGAGAATTAAAAATGGTCAGAAATGTAATATATATTATTCCTCTGATATTTAAAATATAAGAGTAAGGTAAATGTCCCACTACCTGGCAATTTAACACGTTCACGCCGGCATTGTAATTCATGCTCCTCGCCCAGTGGCGGCTGCGTTTAAAGCTTTCCGCTCTATCGGACGGGAGCTAATCCAGGGCATTACGCAGCATTGACAATCCAAGGGCAAAGGCAACGGCATTGTGGAAAGTTTTGTGTGATTGATTAAGGCTAAATTCTCTCACTGAATTCGTCTCATCCTCTCTGAATCTTCTGAATTTTTACCGTGAAAATAAAATAGTGCTGAAATTTTTTCGAATTCGTATCTTTTTGGAAGTGTAAGTTGGTTAGTTAGTTTTTTCTTATTTTAATTTCTTGCCCATAATAATACGTAAGATGGAAATGGAAGTAAGTGATTCGTCTGACGAAGTTCTGCATATAAGCAGGACAAATAAATCAAATTATAATTTTTATTAAAAATAAATGTTTTTAATGAATATACGTTAAATTTTCATTATTTTAATTTTCAGCTATATGAAAATTATTTCTACTTACTTAACACTTTGGCTGCCATGTCACCTGAAATCGAGTGACGGTTCTCTTGTCAGAGAATCAAATATTAAAATTGTGTCGAAACGAGAGCGTGACTCTCAGGTCTTCTTTTTCGGTAGTCAAAGTGTTAAAGATTTAAATATTTGGTGTTGCGTACCGTCTAAGAGCACAATCAAATGCGTACCACAGGTGGTACGCACCGCCCGATGAGGCAGTCTAGTGCGGGCCACCGGTGGTACGCGCCGCCCGATGAGGCAGTCTAGTGCGGGCCACCGGTGGTACGCGCCGGCGTGAACGTGTTAAGGTACGGCGGAAACATGTTTGAGAATTTTTCAGTTGTGCAAGTCGATTTATATGAAAACGATTTTACAATTACATGGGGTACCATGTGTACTTTATCGTTAAAAGAAATCAACATTATTGAATTGAATAATTTTGTAAAATATTGAAAATTCATAGTCCTTACAATGGCCCAATACCTGGACAGCTTAACTACAAATTAAATAAAAAAGAATAATAGTTTTTCCATTTGGCATATTTTTTCTGTATAAGTAATTTATTCAAATCAGTAAACAAAATTGAGTAAAAAGAATCTATTATTGAATGACTAATTTTAAGGATATGTGTATTCGTGTGTAACACGAACTTTACACATGAATTAGATATTATCATTAAAACAAGATAACAAGAATACATAGTAATAATTGCTAAGGCGTTAAATAATTATTTTATTATTGTGTCAACAGTGTACTTATTTTACAGTTTGCACACATGGTCAGGTTTAGGGCCGTTCTAGGATTTCACTGTAGGGTAAATTCAGGAGACTTGGTTCACCTAATATAAAATGGCTATTAAAACTAATACAGATATTACTTATTTTATCAGAACAAACCTAATATCTTCAGAATTTTATGCTGATTCAGATAAACTAGTCGATATTTGCTTTAAGACAATATTTACTGTAAATCAGGTTGAAAACTGAAGTCATGACATCTGACCACCTCTCCGGAGGTGCCAGGAGAAATGGTTTTCGTTGTTAACAAAGACCACTCACATAATTATTCATGGAAAAATAACAAAGAAAGCAAAATTATTTATGAGTGAATACAATTACAGATTCATTGATATTTAATTTGTTTACGCTAAACAAGTACAGAACACATCAAAGATAAAGTGAACTACTTACCAGCGATTAGCAAGGCAAATGAATACAAAAGTGAATAAATAAAATAAATAAACAATAATAATAATAAAATAATGATAAAAAATAAAAATATAAATAAAAATAAAAAAATCATAACTAGACCATCTCTCCTTTCTGCAGCGAGAGATGGTCTTCTCGTTAGTTTTGAGATGAAGAGTTAATATCGCTAAATACTTTGGCTGCATTGTCCCTCGATATCTCTACTATGTTATTATTCCCAAACATTAAACGAAAATAAACTTAGAACTATATTTTAAATATGAGTTTGTACACCGTTGTTTGACAAAAGAGGTTATATGTAACCTCAGTTTACCTTTTATAGCCTGTAAATTTAGAAAAATACAGAAGGAACCGAAGTGACGCTATTCATTCAATTGTTTGGCTTCCAGAGAAGTAATTGGGCTACACTTTAACGCGTTTTAGAGTATAGAGTCTGAAATATAGCGACTGGACCAACTCCCCGGCCTGACCGCGTCTCCTGGATTTACCCTACCAGTAGATAAACACATGAAGAGAAAATACGAACTTTAATTTTAATCTTCCAATCAAAAAACAATACTACAAGGTATCATTTTACTAAAAATGTATTAGTTGTACCAATAAAGTAAACATTATTAATAATATTCGCTTAAGGGGGGGCCCCACCCAGAACTTTTTGAAAAATTCAAAATTTTTTTTGTTTTATTTAAACGCTTAAGGTGTGTAGAATATTGCGTTAAAATGGTTTTTTGATATTCACAGTATTAAAGGAGTTTCCGTGAAAGCTGTAACTCCGCGTCACATCAGGTAAAGAGAGGCCTGGAACCGCATTTGGAAGGAAGATGCGCGCTCCTTTATTATAGTGAAATAGATGTATTAGGTATCAAAGTAAGTTAGGGGCTGTTATTACCATGTAGTTCCGTGGACTCGGTTTCATGTTGTTGATAAAATGTGAAAAATGTGATCCGGAAAGCGTTTACTCAAGTCCACTTATAAACGGCAAAGCATACGACATTAACAGAAGAATGGTTTTTGTATTTAAATTATTGGGAATGGGGCATACAGCCATGGAGAAGTTTTGCGGTTTAATGGATTTGCCAAAGCCGATTGTTCAATCTATGTACAATAAAATTAGTAAGAACGCCTTTTATGCAGCACAAATGGTTTGTGAAGCATCCATGAAAAATGCAGTTATAGAAGAAGAAAGAAGTAATGAAGAGAACAACAATGGACCAGGTTTAACAGTCTCGGGAGATGGAACGTTAGCAAAAACGTGGCTTTTTGTCGCTTTTCGGAGTGTCTTCACTAATTGGACATTACAGCGGGAAAGTCCTCGATATACTGACGAAATCTGCATATTGTAAAGCTTGTGAAACCTGGAAACAACTGACTTCTACTCCGGAATATGCACTATGGAAAGAAACTCATGATTAACATTGCAGTGTGAACCACGAAGGATCATCGGGAAATATGGAAATTGATGCAATGAAAGAAATGTTTTTGAGGTCGAAAACAATGTATAATTTCATGTATATGAATTACATTGGAGATGGAGACTGCAAAACCTTCAAAGGGATACTTGATTGCAACCCTTATGAAAACGAAGTTATCACGAAAAAAGAGTGCATCGGTCATGTCCAAAAGCATATGGGAACCCGATTGAGAAATGTGAAAAAGAAAAACAAAGGTCTCAGAGGGCGAGGCAAATTAACAGATAAACTCATAAATGAGTTACCTAATTATTATGGTCTGGCTATTAGACGAAATGCTCATTCCAAGGATAAAATGAAGGACGCAATATGGGCCACATTTTGTCATAAAATTTCAACAAAAGCGAATCCGCAACATCACTTGTGTTTGGAATCCTGGTGCACCTGGTTGCAGGCAAAGGCGAACAACACTTTGGACAACTACACATACCCTGATCCTCTACCTCCGGTCGTACAAGATGCTATCCGTCCAGTTTATGAAGATCTCACCTCGGACTATCTTCTAAAACGATGCGAAGGAGGTTTCAATCAAAACAATAACAAGAGCTTGAATGCCATGATTTGGGCGATAGCTTCTAAAACCAAGTTTTGTGGGAAGAGCACAATTGATTTTGCTGCATTTGTCGCTAACAGTTTATTTAATGGCGGCTATAATAACATTCTTTTGATGCTGCAGTTGATGCAATTAAGTATTGGGCAGAATTGTTTTAACGTGTGTCACATGCTCGACGAGATACGAATAAGTAATGCAAACATGAAAGGGCTCAATATTGCCAAAACTGCTCTCCAACAGCTCAAAGCGGCTCAAAAAGAAACCATCGAAGGGTTTGAGGAAGGGGAAGGGCCCATGTATGGAGCTGGAATAGCTGACTAGTGAAAATTTTCAAATATTTTAATTTTATTAGTGAACAAACTTTAATGAAAACTTTAAACGCGTTTTTCTCGAAACAATATTTTTCAACCTGGCCCACACTATATCTTTGAAACCTACCTGAAAATTTGTGCGTACATAGTCTGACTTCTGATTCGATTATCTGTAAATATATAAAGCCACATTTTAGTTATATACAACTTATAGTAGAACTTACTTAAATAGAAATAGAGTGGCCTTTTGTTATAGTGAGTGTAGAGACTACATAATGTGTCCGAAGGAGGTGAGAGTGTATGGCAGAAAGTCTTGTTACAGGAAATTTAAATGCCAATGGTAATAATTCAGCGAAAATGAACGAAGAGATCCAATATTTTTAATGCACAATTTATTGGTGTTGGAATAAAACTAATTTAGTATGTTTATTGGTAAATTGAAATTGAAATAATGGGAATCTAAAAAATTAATGAATTAATGAATAGCGTGGCAACTACTGTGGATTTTATTATTAAAGTATTACGAATGTCTTTCACAAAAGATTGAAAAGCATTAAGGGAGATGTGTTTTCAGCGTATGTTTTCTTCACTAATGTGACTTGCTCTACATTGCAAGCAGTCCACCATAATCTATTTTCTTAATAATTCTTAATGCTATGTCTTTTGACAAATTTTGTCAATTTACCTTATTTGACAAATTTCCAAAATTCTATCTAATCTTCTCCGGACAACCTCCACGTCTGTGCATTCCCTTCACTTCTATCCATCCAAGCCTGTGCGTCCCCTTCAATTCTACTATCCAAGCCTGTGCGTCTCCTTCATTTGAATCGAAGTCTTGTGCGTCCCCTTCATTTCTATAATATAATAAGCTTTACATAAAAACTCTAAATTGCTGATATACAAATACAAATATCTGGCAATTTAAATGCAATACAATTTTTTACTACAATATATTATTTATTTTGTACATGCATGGTACAAATTTCTAGAAACTTGCGAAAGAAGATGCTTCTCTGTCAAACCTTCTCCGGACAACTTCCAAGTCTGCGACTCTACATAAGAAATCTATTAAATAAATTTGGCGACTTACCTTGTTAATTGAGACAATAATTCAGTCTCCTATTTCGTGTAAAAACTCCTGACATTTCAAATTTGGACAACTTACTTTTTTTGACACTTAGCACTTAGGTTATAAAATTCAAAATAGTATATATATGTATGTATGTATACAATGACGGACGACGATCCCTGCCGAATAATCCCGAGAGTCGACGAAAGAAGAACGACCATGTGTTGTTGGCTGAAGGTGTGTGTGTAACGCGTGTATACGTATTATATGGACGAAAATTTGGCTTGGAGAATCAGGAGAAGAATCAGAAGAAAAGAAAAACCTTATCGGATCCGACCGATCCATGAGACGATATTATGATATCTCTGTCATGTGTGGACCGATTTTATTGAAATTGGTCTTGTTCGAAAGCCAATATGCGGTTTACATAAGAAAAATTCCTTTAAATTTACAAAATTTTCCAGGCGTGATAAGATATTAATGTATAAATGTCAGAATTAGGTTAGAATGGCTCCGCGACGAGTAAAGGTACACGGTAGCGACAGTCGACATATATATATATATACAGGGTGTTTTTCATGTTCGACATATACAGGGTGTCTTTCATGGACTTGGCGTCGAGACGCTACCGCGTCTCTAGATATTCCTGTTTATATACCTTTGTTGTATTTCCTTCTCAGATGATCCAGTCATTCCCGGGAGTGCGGGCCAGTTTTTTTGCAGTGCTCCGGGAAGCCATTTTGTTCGCCGCCATTTTGTACAATTTTCCATAAAAAAAATTTTTCTATCAAAATAAAAATTGCTTTAACACTACGTAAAAAGTCCAAGCCCAATATTTTTATTTATACGAACCAAAAATCCCAAACTTTTTAGTGACTTCTGGGTGGGGTCCCCCTTTAAGAAAAAGTAAAGACTGTTTAGCATATCAGATAAGAGCAATACTAAAATGGTGTGAACTGAAGAGTTCAAGAAAATTTATTTTTATTACGAGCGTTAGAAGTTTATTAAGAAAAATATGTATATGAATATATTTTATTAAATATTAAACACATATTATAATTGAATGAAATAGTTCTTTTATGGATAAACCGAATATTAAATATAATAATCAGTATTATTTGCACTAGTGTCCATGTACTGGGACATGTCCAGGTATTGGGACATTTATCTTATGCCTACATTACAAGGACAACGATGTATAATTTATAAGGTTTGTTAAATAAAGTGATATGTTCATTCCTGTGAGAATCTCATCACCTCTCTAAGCATATTTATGAATCCAGTGCTTAGAAGCCTGGACAATGCATGTGTTAGTGTTAGAAATTCGAGGTTTAAAGGTTTGAATGTCTATGAAGTAATACATTTCTTATTGCTGCAATTTTAGTACTTCTTTTCACCCCAGCTGGATATTTTAGTCTAGGAAATAGAACAAAAATCCAAGAACCAAACAGAAGCAAAATTGAAAAAAAATATTGATTTGTTTCAAAACAATTTATTTTATTATATTTCAGACTTCTTAAATAACGACAAAGTCATAAATTAAAAAGAAATGCACGTTTATTTGCTTCTTTGCATATATATAATGAGTTATTATTTTATACATTTATAATTGCTATTATTAAAATTGTAACATTTCAAACTGAAGAAAGAATTTTTTTCCCTTAACTTCAGTCGGGCTTTCAAACCAAAGCGCTCAATGTTTACCAAATTGCACCACGCCCGCTGTAGGGTTAAAAATGATTGTCACTTATTATCATAATTTATCATAATTATAATGTAGCACTGGTTCGGATAATCGAGGTTCGGATAATTGACGCTTTACTGTATTCGAACGTTATTATTCGAATACTACTCGACTATTTCAGTATTCGAATACTACTCGAATATTTCAGTATTCGAATAATATTGTGGAGATCAGGAACCCCCACCACCACGTTAAGAGGGCACACGGGAATAACTAAGATCGGGGAGTCGGCGGTAGCCGAGGTGGCTAAGGCGGCTGGCCAGCGCGCAACGAACGTGAAGATCGCGGGTTCGAGTCCCGCGTCCGAGGCTCCCTTTTTTCCGTGATCCTACAATATGGTGTGAACTATAAATCCAATTATTAGCTTACAAGATTTCACCCTGACAAACTAATGAACTCACAACTGAAACTAAATAAAAGCTTGTAAAAAAATGAACCTAAAGAACTTGATTTATAATTCTTACCATACTATTCGAATACATCAGTATTCAAATACTTAAATATTCGAATAGTATTAAAATACCTGGATATCGAATTATATTCGCCAAATAATTGAGCAACTGAAGTATTCGAATTTTTGAATACCGAAAAATTCGACAATTAATCCCAGCCCCAATTTGGGCTAACTGACAAACGCGCCTGTCAGCCGGTTGCTCCTTAATAGGAATTCCGGGCAGGTGTTTTACGGAATATAAAAATGCTTGTAACTGTAAAACTAACCATTATCGAACATATGCGTATACCAACTTGTTTTGTTATTTTGGTGAGTAGAAGAAACTCTGAAAAAATATACCACATTTTTATAAACACTCTGTATGTTGTCAAAGTATATAAAGGTTATAGCCGGATAAGATGGTGAAATGTGCCCCTAAACCGAATTTGACTTGGCGGTGAGTCATTCAAAAGCTTATAAAAAACAACTTCTGGCAAGGTCAACTTTATATCTAGATTCGTGGGGTAGTGTAAAGGCACATATTTTGGAATTTTTTCAGATTTTTAAATTTCAAATCCTAGTCTTGAAAAATAATCCTGAAAAATGCCGGTTGTGTATTGGAACAATTGCAGGACTAAAATTATATTTTTACCATAAGTACTTATAATTGTTACTATTGTCCTGAATTTTTTCATAGTAACATATACGTCGAATTTTAGTACTTTATGAACTAAGGTTTTATGCAATCTTCAATGTGTTTACATACATAAAACAATATTGGATTTGAAGAAACTAAATAAACCCAATTAATTGAAACTACATATGCCGTATTATGAGATTCTAAAATATCTACCGTATTTTTAACAGCGTCGATGACGCAGCGAACTTTTTGAACGTTGGTTCGAGCCCTCGAACTTCCAAGTTCCCCTTAGGAGCATATTGGCTTTATTTAGTTTCTTTAATTTCTATGCTGCTTTGCTCTGTGGAAAGCATTGAAGATCAATGAAAATACGACGTACAAGTTACTCTGTCACGTAAAAAACGAAGAAAAAATTGGTTTTTAATTTTTTTTAACCACGGCGCACCAAATTGAAAAATCTGAAAAAATTCAGAACAACTGTAACAACGATGTGCACTTACATTAAGAATATAATTATAGTTCTGCAACTGATTCAATACGTACCCAAGTATTACGTTACATATGCGTGGTCTATTCGGTCTACTAAAATTAGGACAAATTGTAATTCTGGAGTTACTTTTCTCTTCATGCATACTGTTAGTATTTCTTTTTAAGAATAATATTCTAAAAAGTATTGATAGTCATAGTTCTAAGAATTTTAGAAAAATACATAATCATGTTATGTTAGTTGTGATTGAATTATAGAACAGCTCTTATTTGGCAAAATAAATATTCAAGGTGACTTGTATTACTACCATTAATTGAGTACCGCTCTATTTTTATTCAAAAATCTATTTTGAATAAAATGTTCTTTAGGAAGAAAAGATATTAATACTTTTAGATATAAAAATGATTCAATTTTGAAAACAATTCTAGTGAATACACAAAGCAACCAGGTTTTGTAGAAGATGGAATATTTTCGGTGTAGCTTTAAATTCTGCATTGAGTTATCATCTTACTTAAAAGAAGTTTGAAGTTAAGAACACTTAATGCACCAACGAGTAAAACATGATCTTTATCGTTCAATGCTTTTGTAAATTACAGTATTACCTCCACAAGTGTGAAACATTTCGTTTTATCATTCCACGAATGATAATCCGCCGTCCCCACTACTTCTTTTGTAATTGTCACGGCGACTGAGAGGGGTTGAGAACGAGTGAGACGGCACTGTAATTTATGTCAGTTCCTCTCAGACCCTCTTACATGCCGTGGCAGAGAATAAAGGCAAACCGAATAGCCTACCTGATTCCGCAGTTGAAACCGGCCTGTCCTGTGCCAGTTTCAATTGTGAAGGTAATTCTGTATTTTGTATCTTTGTCAATAGTTGTATATGCGCCTTGCATTTTTCAATTCTCCATCTACCTAAAAAGTGTCACTGAAAATCAGTTAATAATACTTCACGTTGACCTTTAAATGTGACAAAACCAGGGACTTGGAACGAAATGTTTTTTCGTTTCGTTTCGGTTCAGCTCCGATAATAATAATTTCGTTTCGGTTAATATCGTTCCTGCTGAAAAATATTTCGTTTCCATCAGAACGAAAAACAAATTTTGTTCCATACCGGTTATTTCATTTATAAAAAAACTCGTATAAACTTATTTTAACAATTTTATTGCCTTTGGTACTTATATTATAAAATATTATACGTTATAGTTATGTATTATAGAATATTATATACAGTATTGTCTTCGTATGTGCTCGCTGGTCGGGACCGGCGTTGAACTCCTATCGTGAACAGATCCCTAATTCCGAGTGTTCGTTTCTCGCTCCTTTCTGGCCGAAGGGGGGAGTGAGATGGAACACTTTGCGTGCGCGGCGAGCGTGCGCGACGGGTGCGAGCACTCATAAGGAAACATATCGAACCCGAAAATTCTGATTTTAATGAAACTCCGTACGATTATAGAGCATGTCGGAGTATGTAAGAAACGATTTTTTTTTCTGCGGAAAAACACTCTGAGGGGGTGAAATCAGCCCCCAAATTTTCAGCGATTTTTCGTTTTTCGAGTATAACTTTGTAACGGTGCGAGGTAGAAGAAAACCGTAAATGGACAAAATGTTCAGTGTTTGATGCCGTATAACGCGCTGCAAAAGAAATGTTTGTACGTCCAACAATTTATAAATAAATTAAAATTTTCGTTATTTTACATATAATTTCTAACCGTAAGGGTTGGGGACGATCTTTTTCCGTGTAAAAGTTATAATTCGCAATGGTTTACTAAAATGTAAAAGGAAAAAATTTTGGTTCATTTGTTTATTTGTTTACAAAAATTTTCCGCCTTTGTCCATATTACTACCATCTGCCACTTGACAATCGAGGATTTCGATGAAACTTGGTGTACAAGCACACCATTTGGAACTATTCGACAAGTATTTGTCTTTATTGGCGGAAATTCATGTTTACAGGGTGAAACTATTCCCTCAAGGTTTAGGGGTGGGAACCTTCTAAAGCGTATAACCGAAAAAGTAATAGACATAGAAAGAAATGTTAAATAGAAAAATTACTTGAATTTTTATGAGGAATAATATAACGGAAGTGCAACGGGAACGAAATCCTAGGTGGCGTCACAGTAGCCGTAAAATGTATAAAGTACGCGTAAAATGTATTTCCAAACAGTAGTTGCACTCCAGGTGTGTCGTTTTCATTTTTTTTTTTGTATATATGGGAACAATGTGTCAACGGTGAGATTGTGCTCAATTAGGAAAATCCAAAATGCAAAGCATTGTCAAGACACATTCCAGCCGACGTTAGGTCGAAAGTAACATTAAAAATCTGGTCGGAACGTAACAGAATATACAGACAAATAGGTATGCAATCAAAAGTGCTACAGACGAATGTACGGCATCAACGAGGGTATCTCTAACAATGTCTTTACATACGTGAATGATTCTCGAAGACAGTATAATCATTACGATACATATTACCACTGGCAATTCTAACAGTATTGCCGTAGAAGAATGTTACACTTCTATGAAGAATGTGCGTGGTAGTGAAAGGCTTCGAAGAAATGATGAAAGCATAAGAACTTGTCGCACCATGCACAACGAATAACAGCTGGCGCTCCACAGATTGCACATTTAGGTGGATCTATGTTTTCTTGATTTTTAAAAGCAATATCCACAGGATGTTCAAACGCCGATTTACAATTAGTAGGTATGTGCCCACTTTTGTACCATCCATACCTGAACAAGGCATTGTATCTTGGTGCAGACAATTAATTGTGAGTTAGTGATTGTAGTTTTATTATATTGTTACGCAAATGCAAATTAACGTCTATGTTTAAAAGGAATACTATACTGAAAATTTTCTCACGAAGCCTTTCCATACCCGAAATCCGTATACGTCAAGCGGTTGTATCATACCCGTTGTTTTCCTTGGAACAGTGTAAATGGCGACTTGTTTATTGTTGGGAACAAGTTCCAACAGAGAAGCTGGACAGTGCCCAGTCCAGGAATCTAATAGAAGAGCACTTGAGGTCTGTGTATTAGGTATGTATACATTAGTAAACCATTCATGAAATAATTGTGTGCTTAATTTTCCTGATTTTGATGCCTGTATATGTACGTTTGGAGCATTAAATAATGTTTTCTTCACTTGAGGACCAAACGTTCCACTTGATTCTTTCAGCACGATTAGAAGGGGAGACATGAATTTCCCAGCTGCAGAGATTACGGGTAATATGGTATAGCTATGTGTCATTGCTGAAAGGGACTGAACAACTGTTTCCACCTTTTTCGTGCCTTCAACTGCTAACGTACGACCAGAATGCAATTCAAGGTTGAAATTGCTTTCGTCCGCGTTATACACATGTTCCAGGCCGACAATGTCAATTACACTTTTGATCATGTTAACAAACTCTGTAGCACTGTTTTCCAAAGTTGCAGCGTCCGCCGCGTAAGAGCGGGTAATAAACTTATTTATCTTCCGAGATACAATATTATAATGTCTTTTAAAATTCCACATTGGCGAGGCTTTAAAATTTTGAAGAGAAACCGCTATATTTGCTTCCAACGCCCATTGTCGCAAATCAGTATCTCCCACCTGTATAACTGTGACACCGATTTTACCTTTCTGAACTTTTGTTTAACGCTCTCAAGTGACAGACGCTTTTTCTTACCACCTTTCCAATAATCGACTGCGTTTTGTTTGTATTCCAAGTCCACGAGCCCACCTTCTTCTGGAACGCAGGCTTGTTCTTCATCTTGCGTTGACTCTAATACCTCAAGTAAGTCTTCTGGTGATAGTGCCTCTTCATCAACGAAGTCTTCTGAACGTGGTCGAAATGGTTGAAGGAATTCCAACGTCGTGTCTGTTTCCATGGTAAAAGATGTGTCCTCGACACTTCTTCGTATAATATCTGCTACAATATCGTGCAGTTCCACCTCTTGTTGGTTCGCATCCGGTCGATTTATATTCGCTACGTCGAATGTTATCATGAGCAACTGGATAACACAAGCAGGATTTATTCGCGCCATTCTTACAAATGTGCACCTTTAACAAATGTGAGAATCGAAAGACTAGGATGACTATCGAACAGTACAGGTCTTACACTAGTGCTGTAATGACTTACGTATCGTAATGTGATGAGAACTATGCACGTACCTTGACAATCGACTCACAAATGCGAATTTTCATTCTGGATCATTGCGTTTTATATACAACATCGGCCACCGTAATCGCTGTTTTTCCACGGCTTTTTTTATCGACATAACAACTATTTTTAAATCGCTGCGTAGTTTGGCTTTTCTATTTTAAATTTGTCTGGTCACAACAATCGTAAACACGGTTGCCCACACAGCGATGTAAATAGAATTGTTATGCACGTATACGATCTGTTGGAGGGCAGAAGGTCACGATTACGGTGGCCGGTGTTGTAAATAAAACGTCGTGGTCGAGAACGATAAGTTGCATTTGTGAGTCGCCTGTTTCCACTCGTGACAAACATTGTACACAAATTGACCAAGGTAAGAAAGAATCAAATACAATACTATTTACGAGCAGTGTTAGGCACAATTAAATTGTTTTGGGAATTATAGGAATAGCAATTAAAATTTCATTTATTAACTGTGAATTATATTATTCCTCATAAAAATTCAAGTAATTTTTGTATTTAACATTTCTTTGTATGTCTATTACTTTTTCGGTTATATGCTTTAGAAGGTTCTCACCCCTAAACCTTGTGGGAGTAGTTTCACCCTGTAAACATGAATTTCCGCCAATAAAGACAAATACTTGTCGAATAGTTCCAAATGGTGTGCTTGTATACCAAGTTTCATCGAAATCCTCGATTGTCAAGTGGCAGATGGTAGTAATATGGACAACGGCGGAAAATTTTTGTAAACAAATGAACCAAAATTTGTTCCTTTTACATTTTAGTAAACCATTGCGAATTACAACTTTTCCACGGAAAAAGATCGTCCCCAACCCTCACGGTTAGAAATTATATGTAAAATAACGAAAATTTTAATTTATTTATAAATTGTTGGACGTACAAAAATTTATTTTGCAGCGCGTTATACGGCATCAAACACTGAACATTTTGTCCATTTACGGTTTTCTTCTACCTCGCACCGTTACAAAGTTATACTCGAAAAACGAAAAATCGCTGAAAATTTGGGGGCTGATTTCACCCCCTCAGAGTGTTTTTCCGCAGAAAAAAAAATCGTTTCTTACATACTCCGACATGCTCTATAATCGTACGGAGTTTCATTAAAATCAGAATTTTCGGGTTCGATATGTTTCCTTGTCAGATGGAATCGTGACTGCTCGACGCATGCGCGCCACGGTCAGATAGCCAGGCACGGCACGAGCCTTTTTTGCGCTCTAGGCGAGCTTGCCAAATTACGCCTTTTATTATAATACATTTATTTGAGATTATTGATAAGCTTACACTGAATTTGTATTCGTAGTTTAATCCACTTACAGTACAACTTGTAATATTTAATTTTAAAATTTATTTTCCACAATACCAGTAATGAAAATATCATTTTGCACCTCTTGTCGACTTTCCGCCCTAGGCAGTCGCCTAATTTTGCAGAGTAAAGTCATAAATAATCTCAAATAAATGTATTATAATAAAGGGCGCAATTTGACAAGTTCGCTTAGGGCGCAAAAAAGGCTTGAGCCGGGCCTGCGTCACGATTTTGCGATGCGGTTCCCGTGCTCACCTAAGTGCTTGCGACCATCGCGCACGCTCGTCGCGCACGCAAAGGACGGAGTGTCACGGTGCCCGAAAGACTGAGGGAGACAAAACATCAACGCGTCGTCTGTCTCGTACCGTCCTATCTCGCTTTCAGTGGCTCTCGCTCGCACTCGTTCCATCTCGCTCTTGCCTTCGCTGGACAAGAGTGTGACAGAAGTGGTGGGGGTAGCGACGAACACCTATCGTGTACACCAAACTGAGCACATACGGAGACAATACTGTATTATGTCTTAAGAAACAAATTTAGAGTTTTGATGCTTTCGGTTGCAAGCCGTGCCCACGAGGGCAAGACTCCCAACGCCTCTCCCAGGACCGCAGTCAGCCCTATCAGGGGTCTGAACCGACACGAAACATGAAAATAAGAGGCGCGCTCAATTTAAATTTTTTAACCTGAAGTGTACAGGTTTTCACTCCTGCAACAGGGTTAAGAATTTCGTTTCGTTTCTGTTTGTTCCGGAAAAATATTTCGTTCTTTTCGTTTCTGTTCCGTTCCGGGTCCCTGGACAAAACATTTAGACTTTAAGGCCAATTTTTTATTTCTTTCAAAATATTTACCGGCATAAATATCTGCAGTCTACTTATTTATTCTTCTCTGAGATACCGTTTCGTATCATGAAAGTAATATAAATACCTTAAGTTCTAACATTATTAGACGGTCATACATAATATTGACAATAATGCAATTATTTCTAATTATTAATTTGGATATAGGCATACTAATAGTTAATAAACATTTCGTTGTTTTACAAGTTGCTTCTTCAAAAATAGTTTGCATTATCACTGGCTATGAACTAACTATACTGATACTTTTTATCGTAATAGAATGCACTAAATATTGTGTTTCTTTAAAATGAATTGCTTAGTGATTTGTCTCTTTTATTTGTTATTGTGTATTAAAGTTACAATTGCTTTTCAACTGAAAACTATATTAAACTGTAAACTATCTACATATAAATAATTACTATATGCATTTACATGATGCACAATTATCATAAATAGATGCTACTGTGTAAGGAAAGGATTTGTTCTTCAGATGTAACTTTCCGATATATTTAATTATTTCTTAATTTGAAATTAATATTTTTCAGTATTTAGATATCTCATCTCCTTTCTTATTACAGTATCACGTTATTTAAAGTAGAATGGTATTAATTCTCATTAATATGTACAAGGTATTATCCATTGTTGACACGAAGGGACGTAAAATGCAAATTTTTAAATTGTATACAAATTTTGTTTCAGGATGGGAAAAACGAGCCTGAACATGTTAGAAAGTTATTCATTGGTGGTCTGGACTATAGAACTACAGATGATTCTTTAAAGAAACATTTTGAAAAATGGGGAGAAATTGTTGATGTAGTTGTTATGAAAGATCCAAAGACCAAGCGGTCTAGAGGATTTGGATTTATTACTTATTCTCGTGCTCACATGGTGGATGATGCTCAAAACGCAAGGTGGGAGATATGTTGGACACTGTTTTGATTGTACATGTGTTATAAAATAAAATGTTGTAATTAATCCTAAATATCGATCGTATATACATTATATTTTTATGCGTTGAATTATAGGCCGCATAGAGTAGATGGGCGTGTAGTTGAACCGAAAAGAGCTGTTCCTAGGCAAGAGATTGGTAGACCAGAAGCCGGCGCAACAGTAAAAAAGCTGTTTGTTGGTGGTTTAAAAGATGATCACGAAGAAGAAGATCTTAGACAATATTTTCAAAGTTACGGTAGCATAAATTCAATCAGCATTGTTACTGACAAGGAGACAGGCAAAAAACGCGGTTTCGGTTTCGTCGAATTCGACGATTATGACCCGGTTGATAAAATTTGTTTGCAACGTAACCACCAAATACGTGGCAAGCACGTAGATGTTAAAAAGGTAAGCTGTGACTTTGCACGCAGGCCGAACACGCTGCGAGCTTCTGACGAATAAATTGCGTTACAAGATTCTTAAATTGTTCCATCATTTCTCTGGCAGGCTTTAAGCAGGGCGGAGATGGCCTCTGCGTCCGGCGGCGGCGGTAGTGGCGGCGGCGGTAGCAGAGGAGGTCAAAACGTTGGAAGAGGGCCTCGTGGTGGTAATCAGGGAGGTGGTAATTGGGGAGGACGAGGAAGTGGCGGCGGCGGTGATTGGAATAATGGTGGTAATCAAGGTGGTTATGGTGGAGGTAATCAAGGAGGTTGGGGCGGTAATGGTCCTTGGGAGAATCAGAATCAAGGTAAAGGTTCGCAGAAAAATAAATCTTTCTTAGCTTACTAAGAGCACCAAATAATTATTCACTTTCGAGCACTTTTTAATAAACGTATCTTGAAGGTGGTGGATGGGGAGGCCAAGGCGGTCAAGGAGGGTACAACAGCGGTGGAAATTGGAGTAACGACAACTTTGGAGGAGGTTATCAGCAAGGTTATGGCGGTGGTCCAGTTCGGAATAACTTCAACTCCGGAGGAAGACCTGCTCCCTATGGTATTGATATGGGTCCTAGTGGCCATCAGTCTGGAGAGTCGAGATGGCTACCATACTTCGGTGGGAAAGGTTGCTCCTGTCCTTCTCAAAAGCCACCGCGTCTGTTACGCACCTTGAGCAACTAGATTTTCGTTGAATTATGTTGTATAATATAATTTTAATCATATTATTCCACGTATAACCGATGCTATTATATTTCATAATTGCAGTCAGTTGCACAAGGAACGTTCAGCTTAAATATTACAGGTTTCGAATTTTGAATCACGTTTCGGTAAGATTCCTTTTAAAAACTACTGTGATTCCAGCAGGCTGCAAATAGTTTTACTTAAACCATATAACTTAAATTAAAACATACGGCGTAATGTTGGAGAGAGCAGGGGCGGCTTTGTCCATTTCTTCTATTCTCTTTTCTGTGCATTCGGTTTGTTCACGCTATTCCCAAAGTATGAATTATGATTTTACAAAAGTATCTTATTACAGAAATAATTATTTCGAAAAAATGTTGAAAGTATTATGCCTTTTATTTCAGTGGCAAACAGAAGTATTAAATTATAAAACATTTAGTTTCTTTAAAAAAAAAATATGCTCCTAACAGTGTTAGAACTGTCTGTTCAATGTTATATTACTATCAATATGCAATATTTGTCATTTTAATATATAACTGACATTTTATTAATTTTTTGATTTATTTAAATAACTTACAGGTCCTGGTGGAAATTCTGGCGGCGGCGGTGGAGGCGGTGGCGGTGGTGGCGGCGGCGGTGGTTATGGCAATCAAGGAGGTTATGGCGGCGGCAGTTCTCTTGGTGGTGGAAACATGGGAGGTGGAGGCGGCGGTGGTGGAAGGAGATACTAAATCACTTTACCCATGGGTGCTTCCCTCGCATGGTAAGCATAATTTTATTACAATCACTACTACTCTACCTGTGATTATTCAAATAATGTACAACTTTAACACATGCAAATTAGAATATTATTACTATGAAAACTAGTTTTCTTTCAATAGATACCATTTTTTAATTGTATTTATATTTAATATTTAGTATTATATACGTCAGACGAAACTTTACTATTTAGTTATAAAAATAAGTATTATGTGAAATTTTATTCTCCCTTGATAAAGGTATTAGACAATTCCATATGCTTAATTAAACTTCAAGGAAGTAAACTTTATAGTTCTAATTATGTCGGAACTACAATCACAGTAATTTGTCTTTTAAATCAAGTGGGGTCATAGATAAGTGGTACAACAGAGGAAAGGTATTAAAGAAAATGGTTGAATTAGAAGCTGTATTTATTATTATAACTAGGTGTATACTTGCTACATCATAAGATATAAAAAGTTTGAGGGAAAAATGTTTATACTCAATGTAATTAGTAGATCGGTATTTCTTGTTCGAGTAATTTCAATACATTATAGGAATATTTTGTAATGGAGTCATTTTACAGAAAACAATTCATGCAGTTTACACTTAAATTGTACCAAGTAATTGGCAATTATAGGGGTGTAAAATTACTTGACGTATTTTGTCAGAAAAATATATGTTAATTATAGGAACCTTCTGTTTGACCGTGCTTCAATCTTCTGTTTTTTATTTTTCAAATTGTTCGAAAAATTTGATATTGCTTTTAGGCTATGCACTTGAATTTAGTACTTCTCGAATGAAACCGGGGGTTTAACATAAAAAAATTAGTGAATATCAATAGCTTCTAGAATATTAGTTCCTAATGCTTGACCATTTTCATAAAAAATAGTTTCAAATATTAAGTTTCCAAATTGTTCGGATTTTGTTAAACTTTCCGTGGTTTGTAAATATCACAGTGGTCTCAGCGAAGGGCTTGTAAATTGCAACCAGGAGAACTGTTTTAAATCCTGCAATGGACGTGCTCTTCAATTTCACGCCACATTCTATATAGTTGAAGATTTTGAAGAAACGAGTTCTGCTATTAGGTATTTCCAACTTTTCAGTAGAAATGATAGTACATGATCTACATTTTCCATATACAAAGATCTACAATAAATAGAAACATTTCTTTCTCTATTGTAAATTGAAAATATCTGATTTAACGTATCACGCGAAATAATTTGAAAGATAATGAAATAAAGAATTATCAATAAGGCACCCCTTATAGCATTCTTCCTGGTTGTAAGCCACTTTATTACACCTATTGTACTACTGGACAACTCGTCAGATTATAAGGAAGTTATTTATTGACTCCTACATTTTAAGCCTAGTTTCATACAAAAAGTACTGGTTCAGGTTGGCTGGAAGTAATAAGTTTTAACTCCTTGATAACAGAGGAGTCTCACATGGAATTTAATTTTTTACGTAAAAACCATATTAATAATCAAATTCGTAATAAAATTGCTAAAACAAAAAAAATTCCAGTAATAATTTGGGAAGAATAAAGATGAAACCGTCGTATAGATCATTTTTCACTCCGTGAGAAAGAATAACTGTTCAAATCAAACAATAAGAAGTATTGTTTCCAGAATATAATTTTAAATATATGGTAGTACCAGATAGGATTTCGGACAAACAACTCTTTTACTGATTTGATTTCTTTAACCTTTGAATCCCTACTAATATATAAAAGTGAAAACGTTGCCTGTTTATTTGTCGTTCTTTCACGTCTAAACGGCTGAACAGATTTCAGTGAAGTTTCGAATATACATTACATGCGTGCCAGATTAGATTACAGGCTATTTTTTCGGCTTTTTTATTTTGGAAACATAAATAATTTCCGGATGAAACCGAGTAACGGGTCAGCAAGTGTTCAATAAAACATTAAAGCGTACATCCATTACATAAAAGGAGAAGGTAAAAGCATGTCAGATCTGGGCAATTTTTATTTGAAAATGAAATGCAACTTTCATATTTTTATTACTTATCAGTAATATTATTTGGATTTGAACAAAGAATTTGAATATATTCATTTGAATACGTTTCAATTAGAAGCAGTAATGCAAAAAAATTGTTACGATATTTACTTTTAATATTTCAAAGTTATATTAGTTTAATAATAAGGGAGAAATAAATGGAAATTTGTACATGTGTATACTTTATTAATCGTGTTTAATACAATACATAAGGGTCCAGTAACTTCGTAATAACCGAATTTTAAATATGTATTTAGTAACAACTTAGAAATTATATTTCAAGAAATCATTACTGTAGTCCACTTTTAAGAAAATTATTTATTCAAATGGGTCTATCAGTTCTAGATTTTTGTCTTGGGGCATATAACATTGTAGCAGAAGAAAATAATTATTCATCGTTGACAAGCCAGTTCCTTTATATCGAAGTGTTTTCTCTCCACTACTGTTAAGCAGCATCGTGCAACCGCAGCAAGTTCTTAAATCTCCAATCCAAGCTCGTAAACTTGGTGCTTGATTTGGATGTGTTTGCACCTTAGGTTTATAAGTTTGTTAACGAAGATACAGAAGATATGGCCCTGTTAAGTATCCATAGCATGCATTATTTTCAGCGTGCAATTTAGTCGAACTGATTAAAAACCGATGTAAACATGGTAGGACTGCACTTAAGTAGGAACAATCTCTCTCTGCAAACTTACATAATGTATCTAGCACTTCATATAATAATGAAATTTATCTTCATTAGTGACTACCTCAGATAACATGAGTCGTACATGTTGTACCTTGTTACTTTTGGTTTACTAACTCTGTAGCTGGTGCACTATTTAATTGAGGGGTATAATACTTGCTTGCATATTTGTTGGTTGCTGAAATCAGGCAACAAAATTAGGGCCTCACATTTTTTCATATATATTCATTTCTTTGATTTGCTACTGTGCAATACGTAACATCATGATTGCCAGGTATATCAGTCCACTGGAAAAATAAATATTATACGAGGCCGAGCTTACTGGAGAAGAATTCGCCATACAATGAGATTAGATAAATGGGTAGTACAGAAATAATGTAAAGAGAGAGGAAACAGTCAGCATTGTCCAAACTAATTACAGCCTGTCTCACAAGAGGGTGTCGCTCCTATCTCCGAAAGGAATCGTTAGATTTAAAAAAAGTCTATATTGTCAAAAAGTATGTTTTATGAACTAATACGCAATTGTCTAGTATATGGTCCAGTCTCCGTTGTTATCGATAATCTCTTGACACCGTTTAGGCATGCTTTCAACTAACTTGCCTGCATACTCTGAAGATATAGACCATATTTCTCGAATTTTTTGAGATAACTGCTTTTCCATGATGCTTTTGCTTTATGAAACCCTAAACGTTTTCGATTGGATTCGTATCAGACGATTGTGCAGGCCAGTCCAATGTTACTACTATGCTCTTTTCTTTTCTCCACGTCGTACGAAAACGACAAAAAATATACGGAGCTCTCATTTTAAAAATCGCCTGTTTAGTATGGAATCACAAACTAAAATGTCACATGTGTTAACATCAGCTTAGTAGAAGATACTTTTGTCCCTGAATTCTCAAGGACCCACAGCTTCTTAAAATACAGGGCCGTAGCTATGAGCGGCAGGCTCTTGTGGGACACACTGTAACTGTTCAAAATTTAACATCAAACATTAAATAAAATACATTCAAAATGTTTCGAAAAAATTCACACCGTTATTTGTTATTGGAGTAACACTTTTAATTCATAAAAATCGCTGGTGTATCGTTGACCACCTATCAGCGGTGTTGTGAGCAGCACGTTTAGCATTTTTCAATGCATGTACAATGTTAGCAATATTTTCTTCAGATGCAATTTATTTTTTAGCATAATGTTCTCTAGCTGGAAAAAAACGATTCCCAGATTTTTTAACGTAATTTCAATTTTTCGTTTTCAATAGTTACAAGAAGTATAATAAAATTAAGAATACAGTAGTGTCTCCGTATGTGCTTGGTTTTCGTAACATTTTTTCTCAAATACACGAATATTCTCAAAATGTCTTTTTGTAATAAAATAACAGTACGGTATTTTAAAAACAAACTTATCGTGAAATAAAATATTGTATTTAAAGTATTTTAAGTAGATTGAAAAGTACCCAGCGCTGAAGCAAAATAACGTAATTACTTTTAATAAATATTGTCACATAATATAGTTATGTACAATTGTAAATCTAAATATACTTCAGAAATATTCAGTCTGATAACTTAAAACTAATAACAAATGTAATGCTACGTAGAATAATTCTGAACATTTCATTCACTTCTTTTTAGAGCATTTTTTTATGGCGTTTACTGATAATAAATAAAGTCTGTTTATGATCGTAATTATTCATAAACATTTAGTTTCTACTTATATCCTTTGTAGTGTGGTAGGATTGCATTTCATAAAATATCCATACACAGGAATTCCAGCAATTGTCTACGTGATATTCCATATAATAAAAACATAAGGAATTTGTTTTTATAAACTAAGTTGAATCAACCTTTCTTCTAAGACAGTAAGGAAGCTTTATTGAACTATCGAATTAGATTTCCTGATTTTTACAAATCAATATTTCTAAAGTTATATATCTTGTATGAAGTATCTATATGATTTTAAATGACTATCGAATATCTTCATTAATGTTATCAAGTTTGTTTACAATTCCATGTGTAATACCTTTTTTATGTGAAGCAGCGAAGTATTTTCTAATTTGTTTGATTTGTAGAACACTAACAAATATTGGTAGTACTGTTCTTTACTTATTATCACTATTAGTGTACAGGCAGGGTAGGTGAAAAAAAATTTGAAAAATTTTCAGGAGTAAGGGACATTAACGAAGGTATTTCAACAAAGGTATTATTTGACCGAATTCATATCTGTTGTACTATATAAATAAAAAACAATGTAAGGAGTATGCAAGTATTATTTTTCATGTTCGATTTTCACGCAAATATTGCCACATATTTGGTACAAAGTATTTAAACATTTAGTTACAAATGTTGAATATATTTTGAGGCTTTAGCCTCTTTACGCACTTGGCGACAAATCGCCGACGACCATGAGGTGCACGGGACATATGAGTTCGTACGCACTTGGTCGCGGCGAACAATAAAGGTTTCTGGTCTCTCGGCGTCCAAGTTGCCGGCGACCGGTCGCAAGTGCGTAACGGGGCTAAATTGCAGAACGTTACCGTTTACCATTTCATTAATTATTTCATTACCACCTTGAGTAAACCGAGTATAGTTTCCATTAGTAAATAAAGTTATTGGTTGGATAGTTTTTGCCTCTTCCGTTATATAAGATTCTAATTATTTACAATGAGTATAAAAATTGAGTACAGTTCCATAGGTATACACATTTTTATAAGCACAGGTATATAATGATAAATGTTGCCAAAGATACTTTTGTGATAGTAAATACCATAGCTTCGTTCTTAGCTGAAAATTGATAGATTCTTACAGTTTGAGTATTTGCAATCATCTTAACTAATAGATTTGTGACTTTTGAACCTCAGGTGAACCTTCTACTTGTCTTCTAGTCGCCAGTACTTCTGTACTGTTTAGTATTGGAGCAGGCAGGGCTATAAGGCTAGAGACAAGACCAGGCAGGACAATCAGGATACAGGACAGAGAAGCGTCATCTATTAGATCACAGTGAGAGGGAGGCTTTTGCTTGTATTTCTTTTGGTACCTAGCATCTACCGCATATACCTTACATATTCGACCATTTATGTGAAACTACATCACAATTTTCTAGATTGTGCTTGCACTTGCCGTGTAGCACATATGATATCCAACAAAACGAATAAAAAAGGCTAAATGATTATTAATATTTAATTCGCGTCATTATTAGGAAGCAATAGACGCGTTAATTGGATCATTCGATTGCTATGCTAGGGATACATCCGTGCCATCCAAACATTAAAGTGCGTAATGCTTCACTGCGTTTACCTCTGTAATATTAATGAACATTATTACAGACATAGGATTATGCAATAGACATTGGAGAGCACGATTGTTTCTCTAATTTAGAAGATTTATATTAAAATGGCGGTCCATGTAAGAATCTAGGTTTTACTATATTGATGCAGACTTTTATTTCATAATAAGGATGGCGATTCTTATGTAGACGAAAACTCTCGTGATAAAAGATAAAACGCATGAAAAAGTGTCAATGAACTGAATCAATGAATTTAAAAGAAAGTCGGATAGCACGAATATCAGTTAGCATTTTTTTTAAGGTTACCTAGATTAACTAATTATTCTTTAAGTTGTAATGTTTTAAGAATTAGCTAATAAAAATGACCAGAACCTTTTCCATGTCACTCTTTAATTTATAAAATAAAAATTTCAGTAGTATAGGATAAGTCAGAGGGACAAGCACTTGTATGAGGTAAAGGAATAGGGAGAAGAGATAGCTAGATAAGGGCACATCCAATGGATATACAAGGATATTAATGAAAAGTTTCAAATACTATGTATAATAGAAAAAAAAAACATATTTGTATTCTCTGTCAACTGTGTAGCCATTGAAAGCAGCACCATTATGTGTATTCACAGTATTAAATAATTTGTACATAATGAAATTTTGTGACCAATTTTGTGTAGTTCTGATAACTTGTAAGGTACATGGATTTATGACTGAAGGGATACGTTGAATTTGATATTTTATATACGAACATCTGTTGAAAATTATATTTCCTAAAATATATTAATAAAGTCGTACTTGTAGAAATACGCAAAAATTCGCCAGTAATTCTTTCACGTAATAAAGGAAAGATGTGGAAAATAAAATGAAAATCATATTTAAACGTTACTTATGCAATCAGCATTATTCCATAACCATGTTAATAGCAGTGGACAGAATTATATCACGTTCTTGATAGTATCTATCCTTATCGTTTCCCAACATCGCGACTAATAGACCCTTCTTAATAAATATAATTCAGTTTGTTATTTAGTTTCTCTTCGTATCCCTCTTAATTAAATCCACTTTCTTAAGGTAACGATATATTTAATCAGTGTTGTGCAGAACAGCAATAAATAAACAATTTAGGCAATACCATCCAATTTAAATTGTACTTACGTATGGATTACGTTATATCCTAAGAATATAGATATATTATCACGTACACGGATTTTCAATTAATATAATTTGTGTTCACAATTGTTTGAATTTTATGATTATACGGAAGTAACGCACTAATGCAGTAAAAAAATTATACAATTGGCACGTCTTAAATTCCCATAAATATCACAAGAGTTATCATTATTGATCGTGCTGAGTAAAGTAACATTTCAAATGCAAGATAAATTTAAACAAAATGCCTTTTAATATTTTATTCTTAGTCCGATAAAACTAAGTAAAATATTACAGTAATAGGAATTTCGTGTACGGGTGTTTCTGGCATTTCATAATTAACGATGTTTTTAAAAAAATTTGGATTTGAAACAAACTTATATAATGTAGAAATAAGCACAATCTAAGGAAGCTATATATAAGAAAATTCTAAAAAACCATTTTCGAAATACATATTTCTAAATTTATTTGAATAATCAATCATTACTCAGCATTTCATCGTTACCCTTAATAAATTAATTATTAAATATATTTGCATTGCATTTGTTTGTACCACAATTTTTTTGTTATATTAATATTCTATGCTAGATACATCTAGTGTCAATTCAAATATTGTACAGCACTGATTATAATCTAAGTTTTGTTTCTCATTCAGATCCGTCAAACGATTTTTAATTTTGTTCCACGCACATTTAATCTAAAACTGATTTTTTTACTTTCCTCACGAGTTCATTTAGTTTACCATACAGTTATTTTTCAAGGACGGTAGAGTTAGTGCAATTTTATTTTCTTATGGCGAGTTTACCGCGACTGTTAGGTAGCGAAGGACAAATTAATTAGGTAGGTAGAGTCTTCATTTTTACGAGTATAACATACTCTCAACATCTAGTTAGATTCATCTGGCAGATACTTAGAATTGGAAATTAGAAGTAAGGATGAAAAATGAAAGAAGACACTAAAAACGGGCAGGTAGCAGAGCAAAGGATTCTGAACTACACAGCAAGCTAGGCTTTGCTAGGCTTCTTGCTAGCCTCTGTTGTACAACCACAGGTAGGAATATTAGATTCATTTGTTTAGACATAGGGAGATGAATGGAAGAGTGTGCATGATATAATGTTTTATAATATTCCAGCTGAATTCTGTTGTTTACAAATATTTTTTCCATTAAGAATGATTAAAGCAAGAGTAAGTTATTATATCATGATTGAAGCTAATTATTATTGATATACTATCAGTAAGCTGTGTCTCATCTTGTGGATTTGTTCTTTAGATATAAAAAGTTCAGAACATACCTTATTTTCACGACATTAGTGATATGAAATAGGAAAAGTCACGAGTTTGATATATTCAATGAAATTACTATTACAATTATTATTATTATTATTATTAAAAAAATGTTTTTGAACGAAGTCTATAAAAAGAATATAAATAATTAGGTTTTATTTAGTGAAAGCAACTGATAGAGTTACATGATGACACATGTATGTGCCTTGCACTATTGGCTGTTATTTCATTTCATCTATGAAACTTTCTTACTATAGTAATATGTACAGAGAATTCTTGCTGTCAAAACCAAGTTTCCCTTTGTATTTAAAGTCTCATTTGGTATTTGTTCATAATGACGAAGTTGAGTACCCTGGTTTATATTAGAACAGAAGTGCATAATATATCATATCATGCTTTTATTATATTAATAATTTCTACAGTTTATGTGTACATATTAAAAATTACAATATATTAAATAATAATGATAAATATATATTTTAGCTTACATATAAAGTATATAAGGAGATAGTAATTATTTTTGTTTTATTTCCTGTGTATTAATTGCTATCTTTCGTTTTCATTAATTTCTGGTTTACCATTTGGGCTGGTACTCCCAGAGCGCTCCGTGTCGCAACTACTGTTGTCACTCAGTCATCACGGGAGGTAAGTTAACGTAAGTCAATTTATCTTTTTACTTCATTTAAATTTTTAAAGGTTTAGTATGAAAAATTTTATATTGTCAAAGTAATTGAATATATTTAGCATATGAATTACATCACAGTTTAAAAAGTTTTATGGTACGTTCACCGAATTACATATTACACTTACTAGGTCAGTTCATAAATTCTAGTGCACATTTTTCTTTTAGGTGTTCGGTGTGTTTTCACGATTATTTGAGGTAATCAAGTATGTTTAATTAATTCATATAAGTGCCGTGTGAGTCGTAATTTCGTTCTGCAGAAAAGTATCCAAAGAGAAAGGTTTTGGCATAAATAGTTCAGTCCTTGGCTGTAGAATCTGTACTAACTGTTTTGAGTCTAGTTTTGAGTCTTGGAACGCTGGCTGTTTCTTTTTTATATTAATTACAGGTTTTTTCAATCTCTAACTGAACAACAATAATCAAACCAGAATATTACAATATATTTGGATATGCAAGTACAATGATATATTTTTCTAGATATAAGGATACATTTTTTACTTTTATTACATTCCTGTGCATCGTCGTAATTACACGGGATACATTGAATTACTAATGTTCAAATATACTTTAATATTCTGAAGTATTTGAAGAAAGACATTGATCATTGTTGTCTGATTGCGAGTTTAAGAAATTAGTACAATTACTGTAAAATAAAAAAGAATTATCGCCGCGCCTAGGCCGTGAACTTACGTCCACAATAGTACAGACTCTATTGCCAAGCATTTAACCGTTGCATCGAGACTTCTTTCATGTGGAGTTGACGTTCTTAAGAAGGTAAAAGGCACCGCACAAGTTCAATTGGTTAATATCTCGTAAAATATTAACCGTATGCTCTCGAAAGGAAATATTAGCGTACTTGTCTGAACGAATCCTAAAACCTGGTAAAGGCACGTTCAAAAGTGACGGCATTACTTGGGAAGCTCTTCTAGCTAGTGCAGCCCAGTTCTTATGTTTAGAGGATATAATTTTCAAAAATGATATGAAGGAATTATAAATAACGACAAAGAATAATATATTATTAATAATTCCATTCAAAATACGCTCAAAATTAGGGACTCACTTAGTATAATTTATAATTCAGGGTTGACTAACCGGCGACCCGTCCGCCTTGTTGCTACGCTGAGCGCCCCCCCCCCCCCCCCCCCCATACCGACTAGACTCTGATGATCGCAGTCGATTCCTGCTTCTTTCCTTCTCTTTTCGACTGCGATCGTCTGAGTCTGGTAGGTATGGAGGGGCTGTTTAGCGTGGTAGTAAGGCGGAGGAGCCCCTGACGGCTCGTGAGTCGCCAGTTAGTCAATCCTGATTTATGGCCGGTATTCATAGTCGCTACTTATTCTTAAGCAAATGCTTAAGCATGCGGCATCGTCTACTAACCTAGTAGCTAGTAAAGGATGCCGAATGCTTAAGCATTTGCTTAAGAATAAGTAGTGACTATGAATACCGGCCTATATGATTGAATAAAATGCTTATATACTGTTCACATAGATATGAAGAAGTTGCTTAAACTCGAATTGTATTTTGTACTGTGCCCCGATTAAAAGAAATCGGTTAAGAAATTCTAGGCTCCGAATAGTATTGGCTATTGGCTGGCGTGACAACGTCGACGAATACAAAATAAGCAAACGGGACACGGGCGGCGGGAGCCAATGCGAGTGAAGAACCCCGACCGACTTCTTTCAATCGGGGCACAGTAGATTGAATGGTTCCTTTTTTTGATTGAATTGCGAACTATTATTTCTACACAGTGCATACAATGTGATTCATTAATATTACGGGACAGCTGTTACGTTGGGATGATACATTTAAAAATTGTTTATAGGATTGACATCGGGAATATGATTAATATCTCTGGCACTATTTAAGGAGAAATTAAAAGACTTAATTATTCGATTTACTTTCAGCATTGTAGTCTTAAATGACACCACCGCATTTCAAATAAAGTTTTTTCTCAATATATGTGTTATTTTCCTTCACGCAGAACCTAACCCTGTTACGAACTGTATCTGTACAATATTATTCTTTATTACAAGTAATGTTTCCTGGTGATTTGTGTGCCATGAGCACGATGTAAATATACTATCGCGTTAAAGAAAAAATATTGATTCAATTGGTCTAGAATCGAAGACCTTCACTCTTTGCACTACCTCCACTGTCTTCAACTACCTTGAGCAAGGTCTTACAACGATTTTCGTTAATAACGTTTGAGGACTGATTTTTCGAAAGGGCACATTTTCACATAGAATTTTTTTAATAACCGCAAAAAACTGTAGTACCTACGTTTATTAAAAGAATCTTATTAGTACAGGTATATTTTATTCTTCCATCTGATAGCGGTAATGTTTTAAATTTAGCCCTTCTGATGGAAACTATAAAAAATAAGCCCTTTTGTATGAAACCATTTGGAAATAAGTCCTAGAACTTAAACAATCTTCTTTTCTGCCATTTTCAAAATATAATGTTTATGGTTACTTCGTTTTGCCACATGTTATTGTAAAGATACTATGGCAGTGGGTGCATGTTTAAACTAATTTAGTATATGTTTGTGTAACTCTATAGAATTATTTTTTGTATTTGTATTTATTGTTTTTCCTGTTAAACAGAAATGGCGTTTCAAGGTTTATCCGCTTATATTGCTCAACGAACTATAGTCGTATCTTTTTTCTCTCTCCTCTCTCTCCTTTGGGTCCCAGCAGCAGCGGCGCACCGGGAGAAAGGTGGTCCGGTCTCCCATCTTTCCCCAGTTTGGTGATCTAACAAGAACCGGTGTTTTCCATCACGGCTACGGCCGCTGGTCTCTATGGAATTAAGTTCCGTTTGTTTCGAATTCATCATAATTTCATAGAAAACAGGCACATGCTATAGTTTTATAATTTTGGAGAAACGAAAGTTCAAGGAAAAAATTGTTATCATGGGAAATACGGCGCGAAATTGTAATTACTTTAAACGGTAGTCGAATTATATGGTAAATGACAACTATCATCAAATTTTATCTGAAAAATTAATGTTATGTCACATGCTTCCAGGAACTGAGTGCTGCAGGCCCCCTTTCCACTACACATTTGTTTTTTCTCAGCGTGAGGAGAATTTAATATGATTCTGCTCGATGAAACTACTTAGGGCTGCCATCCATCCGGGTTACCCCGGATTTGTCCTCATTTTTTTTTAGGGCATCCGGGGACGTCCGGTGGGATTTTCTGTAGTGATCTGGGTTTTTCGATGTTGCTCGCTCAAAAAGTTATAAATATTTTATCTTTATTTCTTGATCGCGGGTTATTGTAAGACAATTCGATGCATCGTGGGTCTGTTTACGGTGCAGCGACTACGGCGTACGACCCCAACCACACGATGCCTTCGCCGGTCATAGATTGTTTTAAAGGCCGAGGGGGTTGGAAAAACCCACTGGATCCGTGAGCCGTGACTTCGGCAGACGAACAGTTCCTGCAGTTTGCCAAACGAGCGGACGTTTGGAGGCCTCATTTCATTTTGTGCAAAATATACCCAGATAGCACAAAGACGTTTTAAAAACGTCCAGGCTAGACATTCAGCACGTCTTAAAAACGTCCACGAACGTCCAGAAGACGCCTTAAAAAGGTCCTTAAAACGTCCACTTTCACAAATCAAAACGTCTTTAAGACGTCCAGAAAACGTCCCAAAAACGCCTGTTTCGGACTTAACCAAGACGTTTTAAAAACGTCTTGGTTAGGTCCGAAACAGGCGTTTTTGGGACGTTCGACGGTACTGGTTCGATTTAATAAAAATTTAAGGAAGTAAATGGTTTTCAAAATAAGATCAAACTCGATAACAATTTATTTCGTTTAATTAATTCAGAAATAATGCAGAATATATGCACTTACAATAGATACAAGAACATATTAGTACGAGGTCCAATATACAGAATATACAAACTATGCAGGATATACACTTAAAATAGATATGGATGTGCACTTAAACAGATAGCTCTGTATTTTTTCTATTCTTTTCCATTTCCTTGTGTTCTGCTGCACCTTAAAGAAGAATTTCGAGGAAACATTAAATTATGAATTTTACAGTAATCAATATTAGGAACAGTAAAATATGGGTGATAGTCACATATTAAAACTGTTGCTACGTTTAATTTATGGAAATCTTCTTTCCCTTTTCTGCCAAGGCCAACTAAATAGCAATGCAACATCCATTGGTCATCAACGACGTTAGCGCCCATTTCACAAAATTATAATGATTGGAATTCGTTAACCTAAAATTTAAAAATTATTCAAACCCTAACCTAGAACTACATACCTTTGACCACAAATACTGAAACAAATATGCAAAAACTGTACAAAAACGTTATGAAAGCTGTATAAAAACTGTATGAAAACAATATAAAAACTGTATAAAATCGATTTTGGTTTTTAGTTTTCCATTGTTTCTTTGAGCAAATGTTCATAAACATTTATATGTCCCAGTCCGTACTTATGTATATATATTGTTACGTGATGTAGCAGGGATTTCTTCAAAAGGCGCAGATAGGTTCGCTGCCCGTGGAGCGCTGATCCGCTCTGCTCACGTTCGCGTTGGGTATTTTCCCTCCAGTCTCTTCGTATATCAAGAGGCAAGATATGGAACGAATTAACTGAGAATTGTTTCAGTTGTAATTAGTTTTGGTTTAATATTTAAAAGGTAAGACAACTTAAGGAAATCGAGTGATTGCTTCTAGCGTTGATCAACGAGTGAGTGTACAAAGATGCCGTCGTTCAGAATTGAAAATGTAACATGTTTTTGTTAATAAAGTTATCCAATTATAAAAATACTTTCTTAATTAATTATCTAACGAATTGTTTGATTGGTTCTCCCTACATTAAGAACGAGCGTTTTACAAGATATCGGTGATTTAATAGCAAAGCAACCAAAACCAATATTTAATCAATATTACTTAACGAGCGTTTCTTGGTAGTAGCCGTTGCAAGGTTTTTGTTCTTAATTTCGATTGCTTCACTCGACACTTCAAATTTGGCGCGACTTATCGACTGACACGATGTTGTATTCAGGTGTTACTAAATGAGACCGTAACAGTCCTTCACCCTTATGGAGAAAAGTTGTTTTCATGAAACAACTTTTCTAGATTCATAATTCCCCTGATAGCCAGATCCGCATTTGGCTGCGTTCTGAGGTGCAGAGCCTGAGGTCAGATTGACAGCAGATTCTGCCGTCTGCTTGGCACAGCCAACAGCGCCATCTAAGGGCCAGAATTATCAAACTATTCCCTACGCGTGACGTCACATGGCCGCCCCTACACACCAACACAAATGTAGCGTTATTGCTGCAGGCGTATCCCTACCCCTATTGGCAAAGGAATCTACCACCGCGGGAACGGTGGCGCTAGTGTAACATAACAAATATGGACGACGCAAGTATACCTTTTACTATATGTTTATATGGATCCAGTAGTATAAAAGTTTATTTCAAAGTTATTTCTTACAGTAAAAGTGTTGACAATACATTTAGACACAATTTTGGAATATGTAAAAGTATGTAATGTGAACAATTTTGGTTGCTCCACTTTTTGGCCCTTTTATGAAAACTTAAATTGAAATAATTGTTCATTATAGTGTTACAATTTGCTACACTACATTTATTTCTACATACAGTTCGTCGATACTGTGAAAATTGGTAGACCGCAATAAATGGTATACTTGCGTCGGCCATTACTACTAGTTCGCATACCGACCGCTAGTGTCGCATACTAATGTTCTACTCCCAATATAACCCGCCAGCAGATTGTGCAGTTCATTGAATAATTCATTCTACTTATTTCCAAAAATATTTATTTAGTCTTTACAATTGTTACAGAATACTATAAGTAGCGCATATAAATTCGAGGAAGAACATTATATATTTACATTTATAAATTCATATGCAATACGTCCCGTAACCAGTGGTACCTATTAGGTGCGATATGAGGAAATTTCCTATATTTTCGACTTCTTTTTTCTGTAGAATCACCATATTCCGTATTGTATTAGCACTGAAAACAAATAGAACATTAGTATAAAATTAAACGTAACGTATGAATAAATAGGATATATGCGATACTTACTTCAGCTCTATCTCCGCATAGCACACACCCTAGGCGATCATGCATGCTCCTGCGAACATTAACATTTATAATAAAACATGTGTTAAATTATTATTTACGAAACAAGACGCTAAACATTCGCACTTCTCGCATAATCCTATTTTTGGGTCTTGCAGATAATGTAACTCTCGATTTCCGTGATGTAGATAATTGGAAATTATTCAGTACCATAATTACGTTTGCTTTCTGGATACATCGAGATGATTTGTCTGGATATTGATGCTTTGAATCGTGTGGAATATTTTTCGAGCGATCGTCTTCAAGCACAACGGATACCACTTTGAACAAACGGTATGTAGAAGTAACACGTGTACCAATGTGGCGGAACAATGCACTACGCTCGAATTGGCTGCGCCATAGTACCGAAACTCGTGATTGGTCAAGACTCTACGTCTAGTTTGCGTTCGTTTGCGAGGTCTGAGGTGGCGGTGGCAGTCACTGGCAGTGGCAGGCAGTGCCGACAAAACCGAAAAATATTCCACGCGATTCTAAGCATCAATATCCAGACAAATCATCTCGATATATCCAGAAAGCAAACGTAATTATGGTACTGAATAATTTCGAATTATCTACGTCACGGAAATCGAGAGTTACATTATCTGCAAGACCCAAAAATAGGGTTATGCGAGAAGTGCGAATGTTTAGCGTCTTGTTTCGTAAATAATAATTTAACACATGTTTTATTATAAATGTTAATGTTCGCAGGAGCATGCATGATCGCCTAGGGTGTGTGCTATGCGGAGATGGAGCTGAAGTAAATATCGCATATATCCTATTTATTCATACGTTACGTTTAATTTTATACTAATGTTCTATTTGTTTTCAGTGCTAATACAATACGGAATATGGTAATGCTACAGAAAAAAGAAGTCGAAAATATAGGAAATTATCTCATATCGCACCTAATAGGTACCACTGGTTACGGGACGTATTGCATATGAATTTATAAATGTAAATATTTAATGTTCTTCCTCGAATTTATATGTGCTACTTATAGTATTCTGTAACAATTGTAAAGACTAAATAAATATTTTTGGAAATAAGTAGAATGAATTATTTAATGAACTGCACAATCTGTTGGCGGGTTATATAGGGGTAGGGATACGCCTGCAGCAATAACGCTACAGTTGTGTTGGTGTGTAGGGGCGGCCATGTGACGTCACGCGTAGGGAATAGTTTGGTAATTCTGGCCCTTAGATGGCGCTATTGGCTGTGCCATGTTGGCTTCGACAATGCAGAGAGCGATTACTTAAATTATAGACTGACTAGTTCATGGTGGAAGTAAGAACACTAATTTCAATGAAACAATCGATAATGAATATATTTCCCCTGTCGTCCATCCGACGCTCACCATGGTCGTCGAGAGAGTCATGGCGTCACTACTCTTTCGTCGAGACAAAACTCCCCACTCTCCACATACCGGAGAAGTAGGGGAAGGTCGGAAGGCCACGCGATCCGAAGATCCCTACAGCACTCCTCCCCCCCCCCCCCCCCCAAGACCTGAGGCCGGTGCTGAATCTGACGAATTCCATTAAATATTCTGCCTGTATTATCCCGGCACTCGTGCCGTAACGCATAACGCCATGGTAGAACATTAAGAATCTTACAAGCTATGAAATACTATAAAATACGTAAAATTTATAAAAAAAATATATGAAAATATGAAAGTATATATAAAAAACTTCACGCAGCGTAGGAACATAAAATTGAACAATGCGCTTGAACGCACGAGATGCGCAGTCTTAACGTGATTAACTTAGTCTTTGGTAGTGGACGCGAACGCGACCTTCTTACATTTGTACGTTTTAAGAACGGACGGGGTGCTCGCAGATGCGGATGAACCGCTGTCCATTCCTTGGGACGGCGCGGACTCCGCGAACTCGTCAGCAACCAGATGAGCTGGTTTCAGGAGCTCGACGGAAACAGATTTAGGCGAACCGTTTACCTCGATCGTATAAACCCGATCGTTTACCCGTTGCAACACCTTGTGCGGTCCGGTGTAAGGTCTTTCAAGAGACTTCTTCACCATGTTCCGCAGAAAAACATGAGAACATGTGTGTAGTTCTTTAAATACAAACGCACGCTTCTTATACCTATGCGCAATTGGCACCGGTCGCACCAAACGCATGTGCTCACGAAACTCGTTGACAAAAATGTCCGGATCCGGCACCAAATCCTCCGGAAGGAAAAACTCGCCGGGAAGTCGCAGGGTTGTTCCGAACAAAAATTCGGCCGGGGATGCGCCGGTGTCCGATCGCACATGCGTCATGAGCCCGAGAAGCACCGTTGACAAGGTACGAGGCCAGTTGGTGTCAGAATGGCACATCAACGCAGCCTTGAACACTCGGTGCCATCGCTCAATCAACCCATTGCTCGCAGGGTGATACGCCGTCGTGCGAATCCGCTCGCAGCCAATCAAGGACAGCAATGCCGAAAACAACCTTGACTCGAATTGAGCACCTTGATCGGATGTTAAAATCTTGGGAGCCCCGTAACGCGAAACCCAGGTGTCGAAAAACACCTCTGCGACCGCATGCGCCGACATCTCCTGCAAGGGCACCGCCTGTACCCACCGAGAGAATCTATCAATCATGGTCACGCAATAGCTGTAACCGCCACGCTCCGGTAAGGGACCCACTATGTTGACGTGAACATGGTCAAAACGGCCATCGGGAGCCACGAATTGACCGGGCAACAACTTGACGTGCCGCGATATCTTTGATTGTTGACAATCTGTGCATGTCCTGCACCACTTCGCGATGTCGCGCTGCATGTCCGACCATACATAGCGCTTTCGGATCAGCCGGTCCGTGACCTTCGCGCTCGGATGCGCCGGTCGGTGAAATAGCCTAAAAACCGTCTCCCGCAGACTCAACGAAATATAGGGCCGAATTGACTCGCGGGTAATCTCGCAGAAGACGGTTGAGTGACTCGGTCCCCATTGGATTGCTTTCATTTTTAACGGAAAATCCGCAGACTCGCGAATCAATTGGAGTTACTGATCAGCCTCCTGAAGTTCCGCGAGCTGCACCAACTCGACCTCCACGGGTAAGCGCAATGAATCAATTCGCGACAAAGCGTCGGCGACTACATTGTCGACACCAGCCACATGCTCTATTTTAGTGGAGAACTGCGCGATATAAGACAGTTGACGAACCTGCCTAGGGGATGCCTTATCAGCCTTCTGCGCGAATGCATAAATCAGTGGCTTGTGGTCGGTAATTATACTGAACTCGCGACCCTCAACAAATAGACGGAAGTATTTAATTGCCTCGTAAATGGCTGTGAGCTCACGGTCGTATGTGCTATAATTAAGCTGCGCGGGGTTGAACCTTCTAGAGAAAAACGCGAGAGGTTCCCAAACCCGCGACACGGACAGCTGTTCGAGGACTGCGCCCATAGCGGAGTCCGACGCATCCGAGACCAAACGGATGCTTGCATCGCTGCGAGGATGCACCAGTAAGGCCGCGTTGGCAAGATCAGCCTTGATACTTGCGAACGCGTCCCTCGCCTCGGCGGTCCACTCGATTTCCCTTTTATCATTTTTGTGGGACTTGCGAAGATACGCGTTTAAGGGTGCCTGAGCACTCGCCGCGTGGGGTAAATTTCTGCGATAAAAATTCACCATGCCGAGAAACCGACGCAGCTGCATTACACTGATAGGCACGGGAAACTCCGTGATTGCGCGGACCCTCCGAGTCGTGGGACGAATTCCCTTGGAGTCAATAGTGTGCCCCAGAAAATCCAACTCGGACGTGCCGAACACGTACTTGTCAACGTTCAGACGAAGCTGAAACTTCCTAAGCCTCCGAAAGATCTCTCGCAAGTGGGCAGAATGCTCCTCAAGGGAGGACGACGCGACCAAAATATCATCGATGTACACGAACACGAAGTCCAAATCGCCCAGTGCGCGGTTTATATATCACTGGAACGACTGACTGGCATTTCGCAAGCCGTAAGTCATGTAACAATACTCAAACAATCCGAAAGGCGTACAGACCGCGGTTTTCTGAATGTCCTCAGGCGCCATGTGTATCTGATTATAGGCTCTGTGGAGATCGAGAGAAGAAAATATGGTTTTACCCTGCAGATTGGCCGTGCAATCATGCAGATGCGGTGTCGGGTATTTATCCGGAATAGTAACGGCATTCACCTTGCGATAATCCCCACAAACTCTCCAGGATCCATCCTTCTTGCGAACCAGATGAATGGGACTGGCCCAAGGACTGCTAGAAGGACGACAGATACCGGCCGCGATTAGTGCCTTAAATTCGGCTTTAGCCGCCTTGAGCTTTTCAGTCGTTAAACGCCGCGGACGATCCGCAACGGGCGGCCCGGTGGTCATTATATAATGTAAGACGTCCCGCTCCGGAGGAGGGGATAGCTGGGATGATCCAGTAATCTCCGGGAACTCCGCCAGGAGTTTAGCAAAATTCGCACCCGGGTTGACCATATTAACCGACCGCACCGGCACCGCCCAAGCCACTGCCAGAGAGTACATTCGCGTAGTCGTATCTAGAAGTCTGCGTCGCTTGAGATCGACAATAAGACCGTAGTGCTTAAGAAGATCCGCACCAATTATCGGATACGGCACCGCCGCGATGCAAAAGTTCCAACGAAACACGCGACGCAAACCCAGATCCAACTCACGGAGCGACTCGCCGAACGTGTCGATTCGTGAATCATTCGCGGCGAAAAGTTTACGCTCGGACGGTTTGACGTGAATTTTTAGGTTAGCGGGCAACAATGAAATGTCTGCCCCCGTGTCAATCAAAAATGATTGACCAGACGCACGATCGCGGATATGGAGACGATTTTCTGATTTTGCACCTTCACTAGACATCTCCACACAGGAAGGATCGCCTAGTTTTTTTGCTTCCACGCAGCGTAGTTCGTGCACCACTCCCTGCATGACAACGGGTTCTGCGGGTATTTCCTATGCGCAAGGCAAAGCCCGCTTTTGTGACGCTTCTGCGACTCACTCCGTTGCTTACTCACCGAACGCGACCGATCACGCGCTCGTCCGCGCGGTTTATCCTTTTGGGATGACGCATTCAGACGCTCTAACTGTTTCGTCAACGCAATCACGCACGCCGCGAGATCAACTTCTGGCGCAGGGCGCGACGAGGTACCGGAGGAAGAAGCTATATGGATCTCGGCAGGACCCGCGTTCTCCGCGATCGTATCCGCGATCTCCGCAAGCCGATCCAGCTCCATGGCGCCCGCCGCGATGAGAATTGCCCGGTGGCCCGGTGGCAACTGTTCCAAACATATGGACTTGAGCACTATGTCATCGCACTGCCCATCGTTTAGATTACGCAAGCGACTCAACAGAAGTGATGGTTTACCGTCGGTAAGTACTTGCCCCTTAAGCAATTTACGCAAGTTGCCCTCCGAGGAACCGGCAAAAGTGGCAATAATACGCGATTTGATTCGCTGATATATGTCTGCAGGAGACGGACGTGTCTGAATAATGTCTTTTACACAACCTACTACTTCAGCATCAACGGCAGCTAGCACGAAGTCTGCCTTGGTACTTTCCACCGTGATTTGTGCATTACGCAAAGATGCCTCGACCTGCATAAACCAAATCGCAGGGTCGGACTTAAAGAAAGTTGGGATCTTTGGCTGCCTATATACATCGACGCGAGCCGCTTCGAACACAGCACGCTTTGGAACTCCGGCGATCTGACTCTGCGACGGGCCAGGCGAAGACTCGAACTGCGCCAGACGTTGCTGCAGGTCCCGTACCTGGGCCTCAAGGACGGTCAACTCGTTCGGAACCCCATCCCCGGTAGCGTTGTCGCCCTCCATTACGACTACGGTGCTCGCGAAACGAAGAAAGTCGACAACGATGTACGCCGGATAAGTCTTAACACAATCGGACGTGAGGGTGATGCCCTTTCACGCGGCGCACCTCCGCGGTCTCGCAGTGTCACACACGCAGTCGAATAAAGCAATATGGCGGCAGTTCCGCGGCGTACTTTCAGAATCGTCCAGAACGGTACGCGCGGAACACAATGGCGACACTTCCACGACACGTGTTTAGAAATATGCGCACCAGAGAAAATCCAACACGCTGCAACGACCGTGATAAAGGCGCCGGAGACGGTAGCCTCACGTAATCCCTCGCAGAGACAAGAAGGCGCCGGTGGCGATGGCAGTAGATAGGCTATGCCGATTCTGGCTCAAATGATGGCGAGGGGGTGAGGCGGGGCGGGGGGTACCGCCGCGCTCTTCCGCGACATTGGCGAGGGGGTGAGGCGGGGCGGGGGGGTACCGCGCTCTCCCGCGACATGGGCGAGGGGGTGAGGCGGGGAGGGGGGTACCGAGTTCGTAGACGAGGGGGATGACGTCACAGTGGAGGGGGGTTCAAAATGGCGTCTACCGAGTTCGTAGGTGAGGGGGATGACGTCACAGGGAAGGGGAATTGTCAAAATTCTCAAAATGGCGTCGCGCGTAGGTCGAGTTCGTGGACGACGGGGCTGACGTCACAGGGGAGGGGGGCTGGATTTTCAAAATTTCAAAATGGCGTCGCGCGCATTTCGTATTGGCGCCACCTATTGGATGTTTAAGGTACTTTGGGCCCGCGTCGGTATTTGGGCCCGCCTTGGTAAATTTTCCAGGTTTTTCATACACTTCGTATTGGCGCCACCTATCGGATGTTTAAGGTACTTTGGGTCCACGTCGGTATTTGGGCCCGTCTTGGTAAAATTTCCAGGTTTTTCATACATCTCGTGTTGGCGTCACCTGTTGGATGTTTAAGGTATATTTGGGCACGCGTCGCCGCCGCGCAATCTCCGTACGCGTGCGGGGATCGGTGCGCAGGCGCGACCGCGACCGATTCGTGAAAATTCAAATCGAGTCTTCGATGATGATGATTTCTGAGAAAGAGGGCGAACCAGGATTTCTGAGAAAAGATAAGGCGATCATGGCGCGCGACAGGATTGAACGCGTTTTTATGTCTACGTGCACGCGCTTCCTGCCGTGTGTTTATATTTGAATCGTGGGACCGATGCACACCCACGTACAATGACGTAAACATAGAGCGATAATTATTGTAAATCAATCATCGCGATAGCCCATGGAATAAACATTGCACCGCGCCATGCCGTGTGTTTATATCCGAGCAGGATTGAACGCGTTTTGATATTTGAATCGTGGAACCGATACAGCGCACGTGTAATGATGCATGCATATAGCGATAATTATTGTAAATCAATCGGCGCGATAGCCCATGGAATAAACATTGCACCGCGCCATGCCGTGTGTTTATATCTGAGCATTGACTTTTCCCAAGACCATGCCTCTAAGAAGGAAGTACCCTCGAGAAAACGCAATGTCCCTGAAGCAATAAATTAGGCGTTGCGTTCACGCGAGCAACTAAGCGATAATTATTCGGGGTAGAGTTCCGAGTATTTTCACGATCGAGAACAGGGCGACGTCTCAAGCACCCTTCTCGAGGGTCTGCGAGTCAAGCGTCGTGGGAGCGTGTAAGGGCGAAAAGAATTCGTACATAAACCCACGGACATCTGGTTTACAGCAGACCGGTGTTATGGTCAAGCGTCGTGGGAACGCGATTGACATTCGCTAAGACCGCGCCTCTAAGAATTAATATATGCATATGAATATGTAGGAAAGGATATTATAAATGATACTTTACAGATATTGATATGAAAGTTGTACATTTATTATTAAACATATATACACGTACTATAGTGGTACGTGGTTTACATCACGCAGCATGGATTGTAATCCTAACGCCAACAATTCACAATCGATCAATGAATGCTTTTCGAAGTGCTCGCTTTCGGAAATTAATTTCACATAATTCGTTGGTACGGACGCGGTACGTAGAACTTCTACGAAGGTGGCATTTACTGCTTACAGAGTACATATTTTCAGTTAGCCAGGTGAACATATGTTCAATGCAATGATTGTACGCGAATAGTTTACGCATCGTGGCTTCAGTCATATATATGACAGTGCGATTATCGGTGATTTTAATAAGTTGATCATCATGCATACGCGTGAACTCTAGTCGCAAATGATCAATTACGATGTGAGTTTGGGGCGATGTTGCGTTGCTACGTAATCGTTGAAGTATGTCCGCCTCGTTTTGTAGCAGGAGCTTCCACGTAGACATTGAAAAGCTCAACTCGCAGCCTTTATTGTCCGCTATGGCGATCTCGACGTGGCACGAATCCATTCCAATGCGAATTCCAATACTTAGACGTTTATACGCTGTTGCGGTCAGTGGGTAATCACGTCCCAGGATCCGTACGACTGATGGTTTTGGTGTTTTCAACGCTTTTGCCGTGGTGAATCCAGAACTGTAAGAAACATGTACATGAAATTAATACTTTGATCGTATACGGTTACAGTGAAAGAAGTAAGTGAATGAAGTAAGTGGAAAGTGTATAATAACGCTTACGTACCTCATATCGGATTGTTGATGATGTTGTTGTCTTTGGCGTTTATTTGGAATGCCACCATCGTTGTCGGATGCGCAGGATGAATCGTTTAAGCTGCGTTTGTACATTTTGATATGCACTGCGTATGATTCTCATCGACGGAAAAATGACGCGAGCGATACTTGTTAACACTCGAGCGTACGTGACGTTATGAAGTCTGCAAGACTGCCCAACGACATTTTATACGGATTCACGTACACGTACACGTCAATGTATGAAAGTATATCATATTAGTGATGGTGATGGTTAAGACATGTATGTATGTATGTATACCGCACAAGGGTTAGAGATTACGCGGTAAATTCAAATGGCATGCGTGTCATAGAAGAGTTAGAGACGATTCGTGAGGCAAAACATAAAAAGTGTAAGTGATAAAAGTATACTATAAGCTGGAATAATTAGTATCAAATCATTGAAGAAGAAGAAACTGTGAAACGGACACCCCCACCACACCTATTCCACGACTACCCCTACCCTGTAACGTATAGGACTAACCCTCCAGCCTAGAGAACCGAAATGCATATAAGGACGTCGACCGCACCCGCACGGATCAGTATAGTTAATACATTTTTATGCCGCTATGATGCAGCGATGCATCGTAAGTATAGTTGTGTAAATTGAATTGGTGCAAGTATTTCATTCGCCGATATTATATTGAAGTTGTGCGTTTGTTACAGCAACGACATGCCGAAATCGAGCGGGCGTGGCACGAGGAGCGAGATACATTGGCGCGAAAAATCGTAAGTATACTTTTTTTTGTGTAAATTGAATTGATGTATTCATTCGATTGAGAAATTTTCTAACAAAGTTCTGCGTTTGTTTCAGTATGTACTTGATAATTTAGTGCGAGTGTGGCGCGTAGAGCGACGTGAAGCCATTCGATATCTAGTAAGTGTTGTTTAGTAAAGAAAAAATATATTGGTGCGCGTATATCATTCAACAGTGTTTTAATCGAATCGCGTGTTTGTTACAGCAGGAACGAGAGGTTGAAATAGCTGAATGGAGCGAAGATTTCTTAGGAGCGGTTGGACGCCTCGTAAGTGATGTTTCGGGAAAATGATTCTGATGCGCGTACACCAATCGATGTTGTTTTAATCGTTTCGCACGTTTGTTTCAGCGTCGAGCTGACATCGAGGCCCGGGCGCGTGCTGGGGACCGCGATGTCGTAATCCAGCTACTCGTAAGTGATGTTTCATAAAAATTATATTGGTGCGCGTACACCATTCAATGATGTTTGAATCGAATCATGTGTTTATTTCAGCATCGCCAATACCCGACGAGGAGAGACGGGCGGATCTGCCGCGAATTACGACAGAAAATTCAAGATGCTAGGCGCAAGTGGCGTGAGTGTAATATTGACGAGGAGTTTTGGGACCTCCCACAACTATTTAATGAGTGAGTATAAGTGAATTTTAATGGTTTGGTGTTTCGCGTGCTAATACTAACGTTTTATATATAATAATAATTTGGTGTTTTCTCTGTGTGTTGCAGGACGTAGCATCACGAAGATTTTTTTTAATTTTTAAATTTTTTTTTAAATTTAATTTTTTTTTTTTAAATAAATGTGTAATAATTTTTAAAATAAATGAATATATTTTTTTCTTTGAAAACAGTATATATTTATTAATGTACATCCACGCATGCATGCGTACTTAAATTATAGAATAAGTATTTGCGTAAAATAACGTTCGTATGGGAGGGATCTTCTTGCTGGTGGGTAGAGGAATCAGTCGCCGCTGTCATTACGCTCATCACCGCCGTCGCCGTTGTGTTCATCGCTATAGAAAACAGAAAAAAAAAGATAATAATTCTTACATATTCGTTTCTCGGCATATGACGCGTAAAGTAGATTGTAATGTGCGTGTATGACTTACATTAGGTGACGCTACGTATATAATCCCATATTTTCCCGACATTCTCCAGCGCGCAAACACCGCCGTAGTTATGAAATGCACATCGAAGGGCATTCGTTGAATACATAGACTTCAGATTAGGAACGTCAGGCATGATCCCGCAATAATCATCGTCAACGTCGTAGCCGCCGTCGTCTTCGACAGTTCGAGCATTGTTGTTGTTGTTGTTGTTGTTGCAGTTGTTGTTGGTGTTGTTGATCTTACGCGCCGTCAGTTCATCCAAATCGCATACATCCTCAACGATTATGTCAGGTAGAAGTTGTAGCATCCACGTTTTCTTTTCCGCACCTTTCACGATGACGAAGTCAATGTTCGCGAGCACGCTGGTGAGGAGCCCCGGAATTTTGGAGTATGGAACGTAGCCGTCGGACCAGCGAAGCCCGTGATGATGCTTCGCGAGCCAGGACGCTTGACGGTGCTCACAGGAATTCAGATGATTCCAGAAATATGGCGGTTCGAAGATCCAATGGCTGATCGTCGTTTTATCGTTGTTACTGTTTACGCGAATCGCGATCTCTTTGGCGACGAACTCAATGCCTCGAACGACAATGGCGAACATTATTATTACTCGTTTAGGTAGCACCGTCGGCGATGGTGTCAGAACAGCAACTGAGGTCTTCGACATCGACGTTTTAAAACAGTAGCAGTATCCGCAGTAGGAGTAGGAGTAGTAGTAGTAGTAGTAGTAGTAATCGATCTCGTACGCACACTATATTAATTTGCGTACCATGTTGGTTAAAGGGCCGTATTCGACTATACGATCGTGTATGAACAAACAGACGGCGGAAGTATTAGCGGGGATATTTTCTTTGCATTCGAAATCTATTCGCACGTCCACGGTAGCGCTTTTCAACGATTCGTTTTGCCTAGAACAATCTATTACCACGATAGGCGCGTATTTAAGGAATTCGTTCGCGCTCAGCAACGGTTCTCCGTGACCGTAGTACGATCGGATGAAATTCGCATACATATTGTACATGATCGCGAATTTATACTTAGAAAAATCTATTTGCATGTCATCGTACGGATACGTCTCGGAATTTAGGTAGAGTCGAAAGTTTGTGAGATTATTCGGGTCGAATATCCACGCGGGTTTATTTGAACGATTCTTTCGATCGGTTTGCATGCCGAATAACACGTATCGGGGTTTCTCGATTTGCGACGTAGTTTTCACGGTTCACGTATGTTTCGTTGTCGCTTACAGTAACGGATACTCGTGTAGGCTCCACGATCGGAAACTCATCGCGATCGGTCGCTCGCTTTCCAAGATTCGCAGTATCGATAGTTTATTCACTTCCTCCAAAACGACGTGGGGCATACGCCACTGCACCTTGCGTATCTCCAGTTTCGGGATCGCAGTGGCGGAGGTGCAGTGCATCGCGTTCGAATCGTCTCGCGCTCGTATACGAATCAGCTCGTGCCGCGCGTTCATCACGATGCGTTTGTAATCCTCGCAGAATCCTAATAACACGTTTAGGGGTACGCAGAAATTGAAAGCTCCCGAATGAAAAGTGTCGTTATCGTAATCGATGTCATAATTCCAACCGGCATTCGCAAGCGCTTTGCTTCTCTCGGCTGACAACGAAACGAAATTTTTCAAGGTGGTAGTGATTCCTGGATTTCGGCAACGATCGATCTCGACACCGTTCAATTCGTATCGAATCTCATCGAACATGAACGCGACGCAATTATTATCGAGAACGGCGGTTGTAGACGTTGCTGGACCTTTCGCGTCTTGCGTAGACAACGTGCCACGACCTTCGATGTAGAGAAAACTTTCGCACGGAAGCGTGTACAGATCTTGCTGCTGTATGGGAATTCTTATCTCATCGCTATTATCGAACGTCGTGTTGGCGTATAGATTATACGTGTGTAACTCGATCTTCGTGATACGATTGTCGAAGGTTGGCGTATTCGCCACGTCCAAAATAATCGACATCGTGACTGCGTGTCTAATAGGCGACGATGAAACCTAACGATTGTAGGAAACGCGCGTTTCGACGAGTCAACGGCTTTCTTATGCTTCTTACCGGTCCTCTTCTTCTTCTTATCACTCCTCCCGTCTTTATTCTTCTACTTTCACCTGTCGACAAAGGCCGGTCGAGACGCGTGACAGAGACGGTAGGAGTATCAGCGGCGATTGATGATTCGTGCGTGTGATCTAACACTAACATACTACACACGCGCGCATACACGTACGGTCACGCTACCTATCGCGCGGACGTCGTTGAACGTGTAAACGAATCGTTATTTCTTCTCCACGGAAATCTATAGGACGATCGTGTTGATCTACGATGCACAACGTTAGATCGTGTATTGCTCGTGCGACGATTGGTAAGTAAATGACGTGCCGCGGTGTTTCCGATATCTTATATCCTGGCGGCACGCGTGGCGAAAATTCATGGATCGTATGTACCTGTTTATCGTTGCTGTACGCGCCGGTAGTGACGTTGCACGTTACTCTGATCACGTTAACGTTTATAATATTTACGGGTCCGTCGGACTCGTGCCAGATTCTCGGTATTAAGACACGATTCGGGGAAAATCCTAGCAACGAGCCCACATTGTTCGGTTTCGTAAAGTCTACAAAGAACGAACAATTCAGCTCGCTTTTCATGGTGTTGTGGTTAGCTCGTAGCATTAGAGGGTACTTGTCGTCATCGTCGTTCTCGTTGTTACCACGTCTTCGAGGATATCGATCGAGTAATCGTTGCTTCAGGTACTCGGCGATAGCGTCTAATTCGTAGGAGCCGTGGGGTATCGTAATGCATTCATTAGCTACGTCGACGGTTGAGTTGTTTTCGGTGTCGTAGTTCACGACGAAATAGAATTTATCGTTGTTCGAGTCAATGTTCGGTATCGTGTGAAACGTCTCCAAGTCCGCGAGTCCTAATTCGTATTGACCATCGCTCAAATCTATCGGTGGAAAATAGTTTACCGTGAGCGCGCTGCTGCGTCCCGTTAACGTAAGCGTGAACGACATATCATAGATTACACTCGCGAGACGGAGAGAGGGGGAGTGACGCGCGCGTACGAATACTCGGCAATTTATCGATATTATAAGTCTTTACTATAGAAGATGTGAATCGCCATTACGCATGGACACATTGTAACATAATCTTAGTACATACCGTTATTGTTATTATTATTATTATTATTATTATTATTATTATACAGGCCATAATTCCATAGACTTTTGCTGTAAAAATTGCATGCACAAGCGACCGCAATTCATCTGATCGAAACGTTGAAAACGATCGTGATTGTACGTGATCGTTGTACCGCGTCCGAAATAGTAGATCAATTCCGCGGGAGGTCGCAGATTCCCAAAACTATCAAAGTATTGTACTCGTGGTCCGCGTTTCGCGTAAGCGACCCAGTGCGTACCGACGCCTCGATTCTCGTCCAGATTCGCGATACCACATTCGTTGCTTCGTACACGCGTGGGAAGCGTATCGCGCATAAACACCCCTCGAAAGAACGGGATGCTGGCGCATTCGCGTTCTAATTGCAGGTTCGTCATAGGTTGTTGCGTTATCGCCGCCACCGTCGCCACGCGCCTACGCGATCGACGTTTTTTTTTTTCTTTGATCGCACTCGTCGTTGGCGCCGCCGTCTCAGGTTCAAGCCCGCGCCTCGCTTGTACGGTGTCAGGTGCATCCCTCGCCCTTCCATCGCTCGATGATGACGCAACGTCTCTTCCAGCTGTTTTCGAGAGGCCCTCGAATCGTTGACCGCTTTGGTTATACCAGCCGCTCCACCGGCCAATGCTCCGATAGCTGATAAAGCGGGCAACACGAACGGAAGAAACGGAAGAAAGCCACCGCGTTTCGCCACTCGTAGATTACGATGTCGTCGACGCCGTTGAGGATGTTTCCTTCCAGACTTTCTCTGTTTACGTTTCGTCCTTCTCATACCCATGCCGAGTTTGGTCTTAGCCTTCATCGTTGCCCACACTCCAGTCGCTACGGCTTTTTCGCCAAAGGTCGCGTCGTTCGCGAATACTCGTTCTCGCGCTCGTTCGGTTAACGCACGATCCGCCTCGTGTCGCCCCTCTAAATCCTTTCGACGAGAGTACGCGATATCGTGGTCGCGGCACGCTGCGTCCAGAGGATTCACACCTTCGTCGCCACGAGCCAATCGTTTTAGCAAACGCGTTCCCGGTCCGCAGAACTGATAACCCGGAACGTGTAGTTCGAACGGCAGACGGTTTATGATACCGTTCACGAGACCCGATCCAATCTTTTTTTTCTTCTGATTATTATTCTTCCTCCTCTGATTCTTTCCTAGTCCGTGAGACGTCACAGTCGTTGATGCAACCATATACGTTAGAATAGTCACGATAGCTACTACAATAATAAACGCGTACGCACGCTCCACCGATCACTGTGATAGTGACCTGCGCGACGCGCACCACGAATATAAATAGTCATCCCTCGTCATAGACGTGCTTGCGAATATGCGATTCGCGAAACAGTCAGACGTTATACGCGTGACCGCGAACAGAATGCTCGAGGATGATAGGGATGCGAGTCGATCGAACAGACACGGTCCGTTGTTGCCGAACAGCGTGCGAGGCGTGATTTGCGGGCCGTCCGGATGTGGAAAAACGAACGTGCTTCTGAGCATGCTAGAGAGTCCGAACGGTTTGCGTTTCGAGAACGTGTACGTATACTCGAAATCGTTGCATCAGCCAAAGTATCGATATCTCGAACAGGTGTTGTCGGTCATCGACGGGATCGAATACTTTCCCTACTCGGACAACGCTGAGATCGTCCCACCGAGAGACGCTCGGCCCGATTCGATCTTCGTGTTCGACGACGTGGCATGCGACGAACAGAACGCGATACGCGAATACTTCTCCATGGGTCGCCACGCGAACGTGGATTGCTTTTATTTATGTCAATCGTACGCTAGAATACCTGAACATTTGATCAGGGACAACGCGAATTTTCTCATGCTGTTCAAACAAGACGGTACAAACTTGCGTCGCGTGTACAACGATCACGTGAACACAGACATGACGTTCGAGTCGTTCAACGACTTGTGTGCGAGATGTTGGCGTCGGCGATACGATTTCGTGGTGATCGATAAGGATAGTTCCATGTACGAAGGTCGGTATCGAAGAGGATTTAACGAGTTTGTCGTAGCTCGTTGACATCAGTAAACCGCGAGTCATTCATCGAGCAACACGAAATGGCCAACGAATCGACGGCGACGACTGCTATAACCTCGAGCAACGTCGACGCGAAGCATTCGCAAAAACATCGTCGACGTCATCGACAAAAAGGAACGAAACACCAAAAAGGAACAAAGCATCAAAAAGGGACGAAACGTCGGAGCGTGGACGCAAAGGTGGAAATCGCCAAAGTCAGCGACGTTATACGTAAAAAGTGCTTAGCCTTGAAAATTGGTAAAATGGCTACGGAAGCGGCTGTGGAAGCGAGTACGCGGCCCATCGTTGAACCGCTGAAACGATTGATCGAGAACTCGTCCGCGTTGATAACGCCTCGATCGCGACCAGTGAAGAGGAAACACGAATACGATCAACAACAATCATCGAAGAGACTTCGACCCATTACTCCATCGATAACCAAGGAACGTCCGAATAACCTTCCAGATTCTAGCGACTATGACAATGACTACGACGACGACGACGACGACGCTGACAATGATGACGACGCTGACAACGACAATGACGATGACAACGATACTAATAATGACAACAATGATGTTGACGATAATGTTGTTGATGATGTTGGTGGTGATGTTGTTCATGATATCGATCACAAAGACGACGAAAAAATTCAGGATGATGAGTCGTCAGCAAAGGTTCATGATTTGGATTCGCTGCGCAACCCCATCGATGATGTCGAAGTGTATGTACGGAACGCCAAGGGACCCTTGTCGCGAGAATACCTGCGACTGTTCTTCACCGATACCAAGAAACGAATCGACAACGTGTACGGTGTATACTTGGGGTCCGACGAAGACCTAATGATCGGCGATTCCGTATTCACCATCGACGAGGACGGTGATGACATTCGCGTAAACGGAACGCGATACGTGGGGACTCGGGGTTTGTACGAATTGCTGTTCATGTGAGTACCCAACTTTCGCACGTACACAGACGCGGATATTCACGTGTACCGTCGCATCTTGCTATCGACGAACGCGCATAAGCGAAACCATTCGCCGAGCAAGCGCACGCTGGGAAATAAGGGATATAAGTATAAGAAAATCATATCCGCGATAATCGGTGGGGTGCGGACATTGGGAGTCAGACGCGTTAGGGGCGGCGCGGGCACGCGACAAGGTCGAGGATTACCCATTGACGAATCGATGACTGTCACCGATAACGCGATCGATTACGTGTACTGGGATGACCCGAACGAATTGGTCGATAGACTTAGATTACTCATAGCATCGCGCGCGGCAGGTCACACGGGTCATGATAACGAAATCGCATCCATCGTGGAGGAACTTCGCGAGGACGGACGCATCTTAAATTGAACGATTCGGTGATCATCGCGTCAGTAGTGTTCGCGCACACGCATCGTTATGTCGGTGAACAAGTTTGGCACCGCATTACGCAACAACAACAACAACAACAACAGCGACGAAGCGAGAATGACAATGACGAGATTATTGTCCTCGACCGGACGCCGAGTATCAACGATCTCAACTCGAGACGCGAGTACAACGAACGATGACGGATATCGTTAACGCGCAATTGTCCGAACTAGAGGATGATTTAAATAACGCGATGGAGCAACGCTTGAATCACTTGACAGACAGACTCGAAGAGTTTACCACATCGTCGACTGCGATAACGGACACGGATTTGTACAAACGAAAGGAGCCGCGAAAAGCAGACGAGGGTCTACGACGACGCCAACGACGATGATCACTGATGGTGACGATAAAGACTACGGATCCGAAACGTCTAATAATAATAACGAACGATTGCGAAGAACGTGCGCCGATTGCGTTTTACGAGTACTCGAGGAACTCATACTACTTCTAACGTCCTTGAAACGTCGCGACCATCCCCAGCCCACCGCGAAGCATGAACAAGGAACGAGTACAACTAGTGAACGAACTACACGCTCCCGCGAGACGTAATTTCCCACGGCGCAGCGTCGTGATTCGCAAAATCGCGGATATCACTACATACTAACGATCATCGATGCGTTCAGCAAGTACGCGTGGGCCGTACCCGTGAAAACGAAAAGCGGACGCGACGTGACCGCGGCGTTCGCGACCGTGTTGCGACAGAGCGATAGATGCCTGCGAAATTTACAAACCGACATGGGTAAAGAGTTTTACAACGCGGAGTTTCAACGATGCGCGAAGACACGCGGGATCAACCACTACTCCACGCACAGCGTGATGAAAGCGTCGATCGTCGAACGTTTCAATCGCACGCTGAAAAACCTCATGTGGAAACAATTCTCCTTGAACGCGTCCTATCGCTGGGTCGACCTGTTACCTACGCTCGTACGCACCTACAATCATCGCAAGCATCGAACGATCAACGCCCGACCCGTTGACGTAACCCCCGCGACACGTTTGTCGTTCGCCGCGAATGAACCCCTCTCCCCCTCCGCATCGGAAGGCTTTCGACGACGCGCGAAATTCAACGTCGGCGACAAGGTACGCGTGAGCAAGTTCAAGACCCTCTTCGAGAAGGGATACACTCCGAACTGGTCGACCGAGGTGTTCGAAATCGTAACCGTACAAAGAACGTTCCCGGTGACGTACATTCTGCGCGATTCCGCGGGAGAGCCGATCTCGGGTGGTTTCTACGAGTACGAACTGCATTCGGTCGCAAATCCGGACGTCTATCTGGTCGAGAAGATTATTCGTCGCAAGGGGAATCAGGTGTACGTTAAGTGGCTCGGATTCGATTCGTCGCGGAACTCGTGGATACGCGACAAGGATATTCTCTGATTCGTTATCGTGCTTGGTGTTACTGGTACAAATAAATGAATGAATGAATAAATACATATAAATATATATATACATTGTTCGTTTATTTACATCCTCCTCCGCCTCCTCCTCCTCATTCTTCTTCGTCACATATATACGTACAATTTATCTGAATAAAGAAGGAAAAATATACATATATATATACGTATAAAATACAATTTTGCTTATATTCTACGCTATACATATATTACATATTTATAAATATATAAATAACATGTACAAAAGAAACGTATATACATATGGACATGCAAACATACAAACATGCAAACATACTATACAATGGGATTCTCGAGGGACTCGTCGGGCTCAAGCTCGAGACGTTCGTGAGTCTTGAGCTCGGGGATTCGATAATGACCCCACGGAAGGGTGCTGACCCGATCGGCTAAAATACACCGCTTGTCGTCAAACGGACTGAGAGCGTTCTTTTCCTCACTCACGGTATATACACTGTGCTCTTTGGAGCGTATATTGTTCTGCCGAACCGATTTCTCGGTGAGATCGCGAAGACAACGAACGTAATCGTCGAATTGTACATGATTCGCGACCACGTGTCTCCGCACACCCTTCACTTTTTTCGTCTCACTCGTAGACCCCACTGTAGCGTTAAACGTTCTAGTCGCGTACATCTTAGATCGTAGCCCGACGAACTCTGTCATCAAGGCACCGTTGTTCTCATCTTTCATGAGTCCCGGCACCTTTTTGTTTACGCGCGGCATACCGTACGGATTGTCCACCGCGTAATCACTCGTGTCGAATCGGGCTACGTCACGCTTCATCGATTCGTACGCATCCTCGCATTCCACGCTATACATTAAACTATCGGTGTCGGTGTACAGGACCCTACACCGATCACCGAACCTCGCACGCATATACGTATAATGAAATTCGTACAGGCATTCTTTCGATACGTCCAGTACACTCATTCCCACGTATATCGGCTTGTCGAACTTCACTCTGAGTTTTCGCATTTCGATGGCCACTAACTGCTCGGAGAAGATCGTGCAACTGTGAAAGTTCGGTTTCGCGATCAGCGCTTCCGCGCCGTAACGACCGTCCCACCGAGTCACCAGTCGCACGTCTACGCGATTCCGCACATTCTCCATTGTTTTGCCGTACACCGCATTGTTCATTAATTTGAATAGAGTCTTTTGAAATTCACTAGTGGCTCGCGTCCTCAAATCGGTGTTCAATCGAATGTAGTCGCGCAACCAATACGACTGGTCGAATCGCAACACCCGATGAATTCGCGTCACGCGTAAACCATGTCGCACGCACTGTTTTAGGTAGCGATAGTGGATGACGTATCGCTCCTTATCGTCGAGCGTGGCAAGCAGCTTGGTTTGTTTTCCTCCTGGCGCATGCTCGCGTACCGGGCAGAATGGAAGGTCGGCGTGCGCGTCGTGAATCTCCTTGGGATATTCGATGTCCACCTCCAACAGGTATCCCTCGGATTCTTCGACTCCCTCGCCGTCGGGCAGGGATGACACGTCAAGGGCGGCCATCTCCGCATCGTCCAGCCATCGAAACCCTTCTCGCGGCATAGCCTGCGACATTGCCCAGCCGTACAAGTTGTTGACGTCGAAGTACATCAAATACGTTGACGCCTTCGACTTGTCGTACATCCCCGTCGGTAGGTGCTTGTTGTTGGCACGCGCGTACCTGTGCGAGCAGTGGCTCAGACCGCCGCGTATGCCACGCTCCACGAACAGTAACATGTCCACGTCCGTCAGAAGCTCTAATCGTACGCCGGTGTACTTGAGCATCGCGTCCCACATGAAACTCGGTAGCGTAAAATAATGCGCGGGATCCAGATCGTAACTCGCGATACAGTCTGTGCGGAAACTTTCGAACACATCGGCGAGTAACAACACATCTGTTTTCAGGTACAAATCACTGTACTCGCCCAATGTCTGTACGCGAAAAGTAATCCACACGTTCACGGCGTGCGCGTAATCAGGCTCCGACGCGGCGCTATCGTTCAGCCGGTTATAGAACGCTTCGCGGGACGGTAAACACGCATCGTTCAGCTTGGTGTACGACGTCACGTAGTCGTACGGGAAGACGCCCTTCCTGGTCAGGAGATCGAACTGGTCGTCCGACAGGGATTGAAACTGGTGCCGTAGAATCGCGAGTCGTTCTCTGCCAAGGTCCGAAGCGAGTTTCTCCAGACTCGCGGCCAAAAACTTCAACGAGTCGATGAATCGAAACTTCAATCCCCGCTTCCAATCGTTGTTCTCGGCGTCGATTCCCTTGACGTGTTTGGTGAACGATATGTACCGCTCCTTCGTCACCGGCAGCAGGTCGATCTGTCCCTCGAATGCGGTCGCCAACTCCTTGATCACGAAATGCGCGTCGTAGCCTGATAGATTATGAAACACTACCGGTATCGTGTACGATCTTTGATACTGCAAGTTACACGACACGTGGGCCGCGCCTCGGTACTCGCCCGTCGAGTGGCAATGGTCGCGCACTTTTTGCTCCCCGTCAACAAAGGGTTGTCCGCACACGTGACACACGATCGCGTCGTTAAAACTGCGCAACTGTTCATTCGATAACGAGTTAATCGGTTTCGCGTTCCGCAACCACGAATACGCAATGTTCGCAAAGTCACGCAGTTCTTGCACGAACCACTTCACGCACTCGGATTCGTGCCGATACGCGCGATAACGACACAGAGACGCGTCGATGGAGCAATGGATGTAATATCCAACGCTGTACACTCTGTGTTGTTGGTACGTGTACGTACGACGCCGCTCCGCAGGCTCGACGTCCTCCAGCATGCACTCGAAGTCCGCGTACACGACGAATGGCGCTCGTTCCTTGTTTTTGAAATTCTTGAACTGCAACCATTTGTCCTCCGCGGACGGCAATTCGACGACGCACTCGTTCAGACGCTGGCAGTCCACGTCGTGCTTCGTCAATCGCTCGGACGAGTAGAAGTAACATAGGCACCTACAAACGATAACAACATCAGTAATAATAAAACATAAGAATAAATAATACATCGATCGAAATATACCATATTTTACTCACCTTTCGCAAACGAATACTTGATGGCCATGATTGCCGAGCTGTCTCGAAATGAGCCTCGACATGCTTCGAATGCACGCGAAGTGATATCGTTGGGGCTCGTGGGGTCCTGCACCAGTAGGAGGTTCACGTGTCTCTCTTGCTTGTCATCGGTCAAACGCAGAGGCGCGCAGCTTCCGTCGGACCACGCGTACACGTTTACGGACACGTCGTTCATCCTCTCGAACTTCGTCAGCTGGTCCAACGTTACGGGTAGAGTCATATCGCCCGTGCGAAGCACCTCCGAGTAGTGATGGTACGATGCGATCCTATCACTATTCGCAGTAACGGGGTACAAACTGGCAACGACAGCCCACAAGAAACACGCATTGTCTCTGTTCTTTACGTTGACCACCGCTTTCTTCAGGACGACGGCGCGCGGGAGCGGTACGTCACAACCGCCTCGAAGTGGATTGTGCTTATTAATATTCACTAGAATATTTAGCACAGCCCTTAGGGTCCATCCACTGTCGCGATCTTGAAACTCCTCGAGCATCACTAGTGTCGGAGCGACCACGTGCTTCGAGTACCACTCGCGCACATTCGAAGACATTAACAGTACGCGATTTCGCGTACCGAAACTTTTCTGGTTCGTATTCTCACCCAACGTAAACTCCGCGTTCAAGTTTGTATTCACGGACACGCTCTTATGCGTCGTGATAGCGTCCGTGACGCGCGAGATCACAGTTCGTCGAGCACCTTCTAAAAATAGACGCGGATCGACGTAACCCACGTTGATTACCGCACCGGTTGCAATACGGCCTATAAACGCAGATTCCACGTCTTCCCATACGACTTTGGGAGCCGTCGATCGGCCGAAACCCCGCACCCTACTCGCGAAAACTTTTCCCGCACGATCGCGCGCAATGTCTTTATTCGCGCGAGCAGCGACACCAGGCGTTGTTTCGCGGCCACGGGCACTCCTCCGCTGCTCTGTTACTCGACGATGAGCTGCAGGCAGGCGTCGCAATGATCAACCCAGTCTCGAAATTCCGCAATACTGCGTAAAACCTTGGACATTCGGGATAAAACCCTGTACGTGTCCATGAACACCTCCATGTTCGCTTATTCACAAAGAGTTCACTTCACAAATAATTAATTTCCCAGAAACGCTCGATTTCACCTGATTTCATGATGCGACTCTTCCAGGTGATGCGATCATACTCACAATCGGGAAATCGGAAACTCAGCGGTACAAGGACGAAATTCGAGTTTCGCGGCAGGCTCGTACGGTCATCCAAATATCGTGCCAATTCCCGACCCAAAAACCTATTAATTGTAATTGTTCTTGTATCAGGATTCAGCACTTCCAGTACTTCGACCGCTCCGTTCTCGATGTCGTGTAGAAGCGTCAACGGCGTACACACGATCGCGGTGATGTACTTCGTACGCTTATGATGTACGTCCTTATCGGCAACGATGCAATGCAATGTACATTTACCCACAGTACTGTTTCGCGCGATATACCGTAACAATTGACGATGCTCGCGCGACAATTGCATAAATCCGTGTCGAAAGACGCTGATCCACGACCTCTCGAATAATGATGGTGGGCTTAACGCGACGCGGATCTTATGCCTCTCGATCGTCAGTGATTCGTCATCCAACTGCAGCAACGTCGACAAATGATTCACCTCGCCATCGTTATCGTCATCGGAAGATGATGACGCGAGCAATGCGTCTCGCGCGTCCAGTTCAGCGACTATGCACGCTATTTTACTTCGGACACACGTTCGCACTATTTCAACACTACTCATAAGTAATGTCAAACGTTGTTGTTCCGATTCCGATACTCTTCGGGTCTTAAAATGTTCGTGGATAAGGCGCACGAGCTCGTCACACGATACGAACCATTCGTAGCACTGTTCGTCGGTACGCAGCAGTGGGATCATCCCCCGCAACAATTCGTACGAATTCACGAAAAAGTCCATGTCTCGTGATACTTATGCACGCGTAACGTATTTCACAATCTCTACCGAGCAACTGCCGAATTTAATATACTAGTCGCCTACCCTATCCGAGATCCGTACGATGTCATCGCACTATGTTTACGTTAGTTGCAGTTCGAACGTATCTTCAAATTTTCCTCGCCCTTACACGATCACTGTATTACTCTCACGACTCAGATATAAACATATGATATCGCGCGGTGCACCGTTATGTATACACCATGGATTGACTTACAGCCTTCTCGATCGTGAAAATACTCGGAACTCTACCCCGAATAATTAACGCTATATGTTTACGTATGTCTAATCACTGGAACGGCCACGTTAAAAACGGCCACGTTAAAAACAGTTCGCTCGTACCACTGCATCAGTCAGATCTTACGTTACTACGAGAAACGTTTTAAAAATTTATTGTGTCTGAGTCCATTGCAATTACATCGAAGACTATCGCATCAAAGTGTTGTTGTTGTTGTTGTTATTGTTGTTGTTATTGTTGCAAGCGAGATTGCTTTGAAGGATATCGTCCACCGTTCAACGCACGGAAGTACAATCGATTAATACCGTAAGTTTCCATCACCATATTTTAGTGAATCGTTGTGTTAGCAACTTTGAGAATTATAAGAAAAATGGTTTCAGATTATGTCATTGCCCGTGAATTTGAAACGTTCAGCTACCGCTACGATCACCGCTGCTGCGACACTTATCCATTCGTGCAGCCCGAAAGTGTATGTGGCGTGTCGAAATGTTGCGGTTCAAACCGAAGAAATTCGATGTGCAGAACTTCATGAGGCGGAAGCAAATCCGGATGGCGACATTTATTTAAAAGTTTTTCGTCATGCTGAGGAAATACGCGATGACCCACTAGATGAATACTATGAGAATAACCGCTACGAGGATAAGCAATTTTGGATAAATCGATATGTGGAAGACACGTTTTTAGGCAATGACGACGATGATGATTATGTACATAGAAATATACCTCTGCGGAATCGTGCGTATGCTCCAAAGAGTGTGGTTTGGCGAAACGTTAAAGCGCAAAAGATTGATTTTAACGCCGTTTGCACGAATAAAATATCGGGGCTTCGGGCTAGCGTTGTTGCAGTTCAAACTGACCCTGTGCAAGTTCCCGAGGATTTGTCATTAACTAATCTATTTGCTGACAATGTTATTGAGTGGGATAATTAAGTTCAAAAAATTACTAAATCTTAAAAATCTTAATATTAATATGTCAGTATGCCACTATAGTACGTGTATATATGTATAATAATAAATGTACAACTTTCATATCAATACCTGTAAAGTATCATTTATAATATCCTTTCCTACATATTCATATGCATATATTAATTCTTAGAGGCGCGGTCTTAGCGAATGTCAATCGCGTTCCCACGACGCTTGACCATAACACCGGTCTGCTGTAAACCAGATGTCCGTGGGTTTATGTACGAATTCTTTACGCCCTTACACGCTCCCACGACGCTTGACTCGCAGACCCTCGAGAAGGGTGCTTGAGACGTCGCCCTGTTCTCGATCGTGAAAATACTCGGAACTCTACCCCGAATAATTATCGCTTAGTTGCTCGCGTGAACGCAACGCCTAATTTATTGCTTCAGGGACATTGCGTTTTCTCGAGGGTACTTCCTTCTTAGAGGCATGGTCTTGGGAAAAGTCAATGCTCAGATATAAACACACGGCATGGCGCGGTGCAATATTTATTCCATGGGCTATCGCGCCGATTGATTTACAATAATTATCGCTATATGCATGCATCATTACACGTGCGCTGTATCGGTTCCACGATTCAAATATCAAAACGCGTTCAATCCTGCTCGGATATAAACACACGGCATGGCGCGGTGCAATGTTTATTCCATGGGCTATCGCGATGATTGATTTACAATAATTATCGCTCTATGTTTACGTCATTGTACGTGGGTGTGCATCGGTCCCACGATTCAAATATAAACACACGGCAGGAAGCGCGTGCACGTAGGCATAAAAACGCGTTCAATCCTGTCGCGCGCCATGATCGCCTTATCTTTTCTCAGAAATCCTGGTTCGCCCTCTTTCTCAGAAATCATCATCATCGAAGACTCGATTTGAATTTTCACGAATCGGTCGCGGTCGCGCCTGCGCACCGATCCCCGCACGCGTACGGAGATTGCGCGGCGGCGACGCGTGCCCAAATATACCTTAAACATCCAACAGGTGACGCCAACACGAGATGTATGAAAAACCTGGAAATTTTACCAAGACGGGCCCAAATACCGACGTGGACCCAAAGTACCTTAAACATCCGATAGGTGGCGCCAATACGAAGTGTATGAAAAACCTGGAAAATTTACCAAGGCGGGCCCAAATACCGACGCGGGCCCAAAGTACCTTAAACATCCAATAGGTGGCGCCAATACGAAATGCGCGTGACGCCATTTTGAAATTTTGAAAATCCAGCCCCCCTCCCCTGTGACGTCAGCCCCCTCGCCCACGAACTCGACCTGCGCGCGCGACGCCATTTTGAAAATTCCCCTCCCCTGTGACGTCATCCCCCTCACCTACGAACTCGATAGATGCCATTTTGAATCCCCCTCCCCTGTGACGTCATCCTCCTCGTCAACGAACTCGGTACCCCTCTCCCCGCCTCACCCCCTCGCCCATGTCGCGGAAGAGCGCGGTACCCCCCGCCCGGCCTCACCCCTCGCCCATGTCGCGGAAGAGCGCGGTACCCCCCCGCCCGGCCTCACCCCCTCGCCCATGTCGCGGAAGAGCGCGGTACCCCCCTCCCCGCCTCACCCCCTCGCCCATGTCGCGGAAGAGCGCGGTACCCCCCTCCCCGCCTCACCCCCTCGCCACGGAGCGCGGAACCCCCGCCCCGCCTCACCCTCTCACCAGGCAGTCCCAGAACTCTCATAGCCTACCTACTGGCTCGCGCCGCCGACGACCCTCACGATTTCCTGTCTCTGCTTATTGTCACCCCCCTGTGACTCAGGTCGTTGCCAACACGTGCAACGCAGATTTGCGGAAAAGACGGTCGGTCACTGCGAGGTGAAAGTTTTAAGACTCAACCCCCTGAAACACAAACTCCCCTTAATTTCACGTGAACAACGTCATATTCGATTTTGAACAGAATCCCAGACATCGAATTAAAAAAGCGATCAATTTGGCGCGGCATTAGACACTCTAAAGGCCGCAACACACGCTCATTCTTGCCCGTTTGATTTACAGACTTGCATACAGTCAAAAGTTGTAATGCAACACGGAACGCGTGTGTCAATTGTCTGGCATGAACACAATCACCGCGAGGTTGATTTATCTGGGTCCCGATTTGCCGCAAATCAAAATTAACGGGAAGTGCGGGCCACCGGCAGACAGATTTAAAATTATTGACACGTGTAATTTGCTGAGAGGATTTATCGAATCGTACAAAGAAAATCAATGCATTTGGAAAATTAATTCTAAAGATTGTTTGGATAAAAATTAAAAAAAATGTTTATAATATCTTAATAAATAAATTGCAGGAATTAGATCAGGATACGAATAAAGATGCAGTAGTAATTCTGCTCTTTTTAGTAACGGCACTCTCTTCTCTGACTACTACTGTACTCGAGATCATTGCTTTTCATTAGCGTTTCTTTCCGGGTTTAAAAAAGGAAAAAAAGACACGAGATTGGTGCCTCGTATACCTACACTTTTATTCATCTTTTGGCTGTTTAAAATCATGAAAGATGATTTAAAGTCTTTACAATTTTCAGAATTATAAGCGTCGTCATCCGAATACATCCTTGTTGCCTTGTCCCAAGGCTAGCGGCTTTTCCACTGGGCAGAAAAAAGAGAACCAAACGTTTTTTTAATCCTTACGAGTGTCGCTATCGCCCTTTCCACGACCAGAAATTTGAAAAAAAAATCTACAGAATGGCAGACGGTTAAAGATAAAATACGTTTTCTCCTGCAGTTTTTGTAACTTTTAGGTGCCCTAAAAAAATCGATGTTTAGAAAATAATGACCTGATTTTTGTAGTGGCGGTAGCGACACTCATAAGGATTAAAAAACCTTTGGTTCAATTTTTTCTGCTTTTCTGCTTTAAAGAGCTTCTCTGGCAAGTCTTCAGAGGAATATCCGTTGGCAGGATGGGGGTTGTGCCGCGTAGTGGGAGGGTGGCAAGGTTTCCTTGGAGCCTACAGGTAGCAAGGAAACTGCAGCAGTTATCGCAGAACCATCGCAGGGGACGCACTCTATTTCTCGCTATTTTCCATATATTTTTCACATATTTTTCTCGTTTTATTGTTAGTCTGTAGTTTATTCCTATTTTTTTCTTATTATTTTACATAGTTTTAGTAATTTTATATTATTCTTATAGTGTATTTTATCGTATTTTATAGTGTAATTTATCGTGTGTTTATCTTATTTGTATTGTATTTTTATAGTGTAATTTATCGTTTATCGTGTTTTTATAGTGTAATTTATCGTGTTTTAATCGTATTTTTAGTGTTTTTTCATCTTGTTTTCCTATTATTCGTATTGTGTTTTTTTTTTTAGTATTAGTCAACGCGTTTAAAGTTACTTGTCTCAAGTGCGTTTCTTTGGCGGTTGGTTTTGGACCACATTCATATATTCTCCAGGTAAGTTCTATATCTCTATATTTCTGAAACCAGTGTTGCATTTTGTTTTTTCTACATTACAGTCAGTTTATTTCTATTTTCTTCATTACTTTAATAGTAGTAAATAGGTTTATTTTTCGCCTTTCGGCCTTTTGTGTCGAAATAGTATTTCTTGTTTCTTTGTAAATTTCTCCGATCCTCATCCTTAAGCGTTTACTTATTTCCTTTCGCTTCATGATGTTCTGCAGTTTTACTCTATCCACCTTGTCAAATGCAGCACTTAGGTCCGCGAAAAAGGTATACAGCTTTCCCCCTTTCTTCTGTATTTCTCTGTTATCTGTTGTCGACCCACCGCTCCTGAATCCTGCCTGCGTTTCTGGTATTAATTGGTTCTTTTCCAATTCCTCTTTTAATCTTTTTTCTAGGACCATAGCATATATTTTGTACGCTGTGTTTAGGATCGTTATCCCCCGATAGTTGCTTATCTTTTCTCTACCTCCTTTTTTGAATATTGGTGAAATCACCCCTTCTTTCCACCTCTCCGGGAATCCTTCTCCCTTCCACACTTTATTGAAAATTTCTGTGATCCTTTTTAACTATTTTCACGTTACCGTAAATCCAGGCTTCATTTTGTCTTCCTCTGCTGCTTTCTTCTTTTTTAATTTCCTGATTTGTTCTTTTACTTCTGCTTCTGTTATTTCGTCTTCCTCTTCCTCTTTGTTCTCTCCTTCCGTGTTGTCTATTTCTTCCAACTCTCCTACTTCTTTTTTACAGTCGACGCCTTCTAGTAATGTTTTAAAATGATCCTTCCATTCTTTTAAATCTATTTTATTGGAGATTCCTATTCTTTTCTTTCTTTGTTTATTTATATATTCCCATATTTGATTTTCTCCCTTTAATTGCATTATCTCATTTTCTGTATTTTCTTGTAATTCCCTTCTCCTTTCTTCGCACTTTTTTGTACTCCCCTCTTTTCTTCTGGTAGTCTTCTTGGTCTCTTTTGCCCCTTCTCCAGTTCCTCAGTGCTTTTCTGGCTTCTCTTTTCTTTTTTGTACAATTCGAACTCCACCACTTAAAGCTGCCCAATTTCCATTTTTTTATTTTTACTTCTTCTTTCCGTACTGCATTGTTTATTTTTCCTACCATTTCTTCTACCATTTCATTCACCTCTGTCCTATTGAAGCTTATTTTGTTTAATTCCATTTGAAACTCTCTTTTTCCCCTCTCTCTCTCTCTCTCCCCCCCCCCCTCTCTCTCTCTCTCTCTCCTTACTTCAATAATGACTGGCAAATTGAAATTGAATAAGTACTATATGCATGCTAACAAGATCACTTTTATCGTTCCGTTCTGGAAGCCAGAACATCATTAGATGCTAGTTCTTCACATTTAACATCTGCAATCCATTTTTTTAGTACCCCATTAGTGATGTTTAACCTGGAACTAGTTCACAATCATTTTCACATTCAAAATCTTTTGTCCGTATCTTCTTATTACCAATATACTCATATGTTTCACCTGGCACAAGTTCGCAATCTTCTTCCAATATCACCGAAAGTAATGTAGAATTTTCTCCGAATTTAGAAGAAATTCAGAATTTTGCCTCCTTCGAAAATTCAGACTTCTGAAGAATTTTCAACAGATTTGAGTAATCCTAATTCAGCTTCTTCATTGGCAGAGTGGGCTGTAACACATAAAATTTCACATCAAGCAATAAATTATTTACTCCACATTTCAAAAAGATTAGTTTCCAGCACTTTACATGCCAGAACCTTTTTAAAAACAGCCAGAATTTTGGATTAAAAAATTGCATTTTAAAACTCATTAAATCTATAGGTATATATCCCCGTATAATTCTTCAAAATTAGAAAATTCCCTTTCAGAAGAATGCAATTGAGGTCCTTCTCAACTTTTTAATGTCGCAGAAATAGCATATAAATGTGTGAACTTAGAATATGCTCATTCAATGTTTGTACCGTCTTTATGACGATAATATTAATGATTCAGATTTCGATTTTTTCTGGTCTCAATTTCGCTATACCTTTCAAGCTAAGAATACACGCTAGCAAATTTCTAAACATGTTTTGTTTCACGAATACTTGTGTATACAGGATTAGAAATGGCTCATACTGGTTGGCGTATCGTCTAATTCACTGGCGATGAAACAGTGTCCGAGGTACCCTCGGATTGGGTGGAAGGACGTAATTGTTATTGGCCACCGTACAAACCAAGCCGCATAACAGTGGCAATAAAAAATTGCGAGCTGCACGAAGAATCTTGGGAGAAGCTCCCTGTATCGGTTTTTCCCGGTGGAATCTATTGTACGTTGAAATTATTATTATATTCACTTATTAATTATAGTACTAATTAGTGACTAATTATTATACCCATTAATTACTAATGTGTTCATTCAGATGATTATGCCACGGCGAGGGCAAAGGCGAGGAAAGCGGAGGAAACTAGCGATTTACAGTCGGACGCAGGTAACGGAAAGAGGAAAATCATCCCAAAGAGATATTCCAGCAGTGAGGAGCCTGAGTCTGGGCCTGACCACGCGCCGCTGATGTCGACACCTCCACAAATGAAGCGCATCAGGGGTCAAGAAAGGTTGCCGTTACCCCCCGCTCCAAAAATGAGGAGACCCGTGATACGATCAGGTGTGTAAATATGCTACATAAAAATTACGATTACCTAATACAATCTTGTAATTCCCTTTACGCTACTTTACGCTCAGTTTCATCATATTATTTCTGTTGACGTTATCTTCTGTCCCAGGCGTTTTGTGTTAAAAATCGTGTTGTTTCACAGATTCTCTTGTTAAAAATGCCTCTTCTTCCGTAATACTTTATGTACAAATTCCATCTTGCAGCGATGTGGTTGCCAGCATCTGCCCTTGTGAAATAGTAACAATACATTTTTCACATTTTCCTTACACTTTATTTGCAGTAACTGCGTTTTGGATGTGTCCACAATTCAGCTTCCTTACCTCGAGAATTATTATGTTCGCTTTCGTACTAGGCCGTTCCTTCGACGCAACCCCGCAGGTTCTCGCTTTATAAATACGCTTGCACAGCAAGGTCTAAAGATTTCGAACTGCCGTAATTTTCACGGCCGATTACCTTGTCCTTAGAGGGATTCTTTATCGTAAGCAGTCCCGACAACGCTTGGGGGTTATGTTTGCACGTCTTTGTACTTGAAACAGTACTTGTGTAATTCCTAATACTACTCTAATTCTTGGGTACCGAATTCAATGCAGTAGAAACTTTCCACACAAATCCGATGTCATCTTTGCACGTACTAGCACTGGAAAATGTATGACAAGTCTACCTTGGCAGATGTACTCGAAGACGCACTCACGCAACCAAATACGCACTATATACGTCATAAGTCATAACTCGCCCCTGTTTGTTTCCACTTGAGGTACCCCTGATTAAAGCACTGACGAGCAGTGATGGGTAAATCACTAGAAAGCAACGTAATTTACGTTACGTGACATATGTCAACGTGTATAAAATGTCCAGTGGACCTGCCCCGGCAATATAATAAGAGTCTAATAAACCTTGAAAAACATGTGGGACCTTCCCATCTACGCTCTATATTGCCGAGGCAGATCCACTGACATTTTATACAGGACATTTTAATATTATACACGTATGTCAGATGACGTAAATTACGTTGCTTTCTAGTGATTTACCCATCACTACTGACGAGTGACGACTATCGAGGGCGCGAGATTTAAAAAATATATATGTTTAATGTTTGCAGCAGAATTCTTTAACAAAAATAATTTTGGTTTTTAGACGAAACAGTATCCCCCAGGATCAGCTATGGGATCCAGGAGGGGAGTTTTTCTCCAACCAACATTGAAATTGGTAAGTCAATATATGTGTATAAAGATAATTCTATTCTATCTCGGGTCAGGCATAATAGCAGTTGCGCTGACAAGGGAAGGACCCCAAGTGGTCGGCTTGGATTTTAACGAGCTTGTGTAAGATGATAGCATGCAGGTCCCTAATGATATATATGGAATATTAGCCGTAGTTACTTGGCGGTTTTAAAGATATTAACAATTAAAGTTACGTACCTCTTTACATACTATGGATATAAAACATTTTACAAAAGCTGCGGCGGTAAAGTGGGTTGGTGCGTGGATTGCGAATCCGACGGTCCTGCGATCGATTCCCCCCCATTGGACGAATTTTTTTTGTTGCATTTTTATGGTGCAATGCACGATGCAGGGTGATAATTATCATACATGCAGGAAATGCACAAATAAAAATAATAACCAATAACAATCAAAATTCTTCTCATTTTTTTAGATAATGGTTTGAAAAAGATACTATTAATATAGTATTGAATTTTCTTTCAATTAATAACAATTTCGATACAGTATTCCCTTATAGTATTTTCTATTCGCTACGGTCCACAATAGATTCCGTCGAAATGCAGATAGCGGGATTGATGTTTATCTTTCACACGTAGACCAACAAACGTCGCATGCACGATGTTTATGCATCGGTATTCTCGAAGACAGTCCAAGATGCATAGCTAGCCGTATAACAGCGTTTAGTTATGCTTTTATGCTTTTCCTGCATGTATGATAATTATCACCCTGCATCGTGCACGATGCTAGCTAGCACCATAAAAATGCAAAAAAAAACTTCCTCTAATGGGGGAATCGATCACAGGACCGTCGGATTCGCAAATCCACGCACTAACCCACTTCACCGCTGCAGCTTTTGTAAAAAGATTTATATCCATAGTATGTAAATAGGTACGTAACTTTAATTGTTAATATCTTTAAAACCGCCAAGTAACTACGGCTAATATTCCATATATATCATTAGGGACCTGCATGCTATCATCTTACAAAAGCTCGTTAAAATCCAAGCCGACCACTTGGGGTCCTTCCCTTGTGAGCCTCGCCCATTACGCGACCTGCGATACAGTTTCTACTTCTGTATATAATGTTTAAGCATGGAATAAAGACGATTATTATTATTATTATTATTAGATAATTGGAAAGTTACAGTGAAAAAAAATAAGATGTAATAAATAATTTTCAGATAACATAGATGCAGGCCCCAGTGGCAGCAGCAGGAGCAACAACAGCAACAGCGACGCTAATCATATCGATTTGAAAACTCTACTAGATAAAGCCAATACAATAATATCCCAAAACAATTTACTGCGGACGTTGCTGCTAGAAACTATGGAGCGGGTGAAAACCCTTGAGAATAAAATGGAAAAGACAACAGCACCAGCGCCGACAGAAAAACCGTCGTTTTTCATCAAATTTTCATGTTTGGAATTTCCATTAAATTCGGCGGAAAAGCTGAAAGAATTGGAAGAAATTTTAAGACAAGAGACCAATTTCCAAGATGCTGTAAGTAAAATATCATCATAGATATGACGACAAAATTGATACTTTGATACAAAATTGTACTTAATTCGTTAATGTTTGATAATTTTTTAATTATAGGTGAACGAATTCGAAAATTTTGGAGGTTCGGACACCTACGATTTCATAAAAAGGGCGTTAGGATTCGTTTTAAGTAACGACCTTACAGTAAAGTATAGTTGGCTCGGGAGAAAAAGTAAAGAGGCCTTCTCCAAGTTGAAGTTGGCCTCAGTCGTAATATGTAATTATCACCCAAATTTCACCATAGCTAATATTGATTAATATAGAATTGAATGTAATATCTTATTGAAATTCTTGTTTAAGGTGCCGCAGAAAAGGCCAAGGTGGCCGAGAATAAAAAAAAAGTGAGAGCGCAATACAATCATGGCTGAAGCGGGCATCGGACAGGATGTTGGCGGCACGAAAACAAAATTAATCCCGGTGCGGCCTGGGAGTAGGGACCGTAGTTACTACCATTAGGTTTTTTTTGGGGGGTGGGGGGTGGTGCGAATTCGGAGGAAACCACCGGGTCAAAGAGGAGATATAATAAGAGGCGTCACTCCGGGCGGAATCTTTGAAGTTCTTACTTTACCTTGGCATTTAAATTGATTGGCTATTCGAGTGGGATATTCAAATCGACTAAATGTACCTTACCGCAGTTGGCCGATTATTGCCGAAGTTTATCGATCATTGCCGAATGGGCATTTAAATTAGTTGTCTAGTGATTTCCCTAGTGTATTTCTATCCTTGTTGAGTGACGCCACTTATTATATCTCCTCTTTGACCGGGTGTCGTATATATCATTAAATACTAAGAGAATACTGTTTACGTTAGATTATTAGACCATGCTACGATTTTCTTGCTGTTAATCGTTGAATATAGTTCATAAGACCATGTAGTGTTCTCTCACGCGCGGCTCAACGCCTATACCGATACGAATACGATACACGACTGTAAACTCGTAATTCCTAGAGCACGACCGAGCCTGTTTAGAGTAATTTTATTATTACTATTTGCGCTTTTTTTTATCAAACTGATAGCTCATTATTTCGCAAGATTTATGTCGGCATTATCTAATAACGAAAACTTGTACTTTTTTCTGGGATATGTATAAGATTAAAAACGTATTTATAGT